>NQII01008643.1:12999-62764 GCA_002778355.1 Clitarchus hookeri | reverse complement strand
GCCCGCTCCTTACTGGCGTGTAGAAAGGACTCTCTTGTTCCCGTGTTGCTGACGCCACATGTAGCGCTCGGTGACTCGCGTACTGCACTTTCCTTCCTCAACGCGATGTTGAGTAACTCACCCAGGATTTTCGTAGGGCCTTCTTCACATAGTCGGTCGACAACGGCACCGGGAGGCATGCCTACCACAAAGCGATCTCTCACAAAGTCATCCAACGAAGCTCCGAACTCACACAACATGGCTGAATTCTTAAGCCTCGCGAACCAGGCATTAATGGCCTCGCCCTTCAACTGATTCAGGTTATGGAATTCCATGCACTTGCAGGATACCGACATTACAGGTGAAAACTGTAGTTTCAAAATAGCAATGCGTTCCTCGTAGCTCTTGTCCATGGGCCTCAAAATTTTATATGCCGGTGTATCAATGACAGTGTTATTGTGACCTTGAAACGGGCGGACCACGTGTACCAAACGGCGAAACTACTGTTCCAGACGTCCCAGTTAATATTCCAGTCGTGGGACAAATGATAAGTTTCTACTGCCCCAATACTGCCGAAAACCCGAAAATTTCCTGTCGTTCCAGCAACTGACGACGACACCGAATCCGGTATCTAATTTTCCAACATTATGTGAAGAAAAAAAAAACCAGCGCACATAATAAATAACACAGAGATAAATAGTTTACCTGGTCGCCATCTACAATATATCAANGACAGTCAATAACACTGGAACTTTGCCCGCCTGGTGCACATGGTTTGCCGCAAACTACTGTTCCAGACGTCCCAGTCAATATTCCAGTCGTGGGACAAATGATAAGTTTCTACTGCCCCAATACTGCCGAAAACTCGAAAATTTCCTGTCGTTCCAGCAACTGACGACGACACCAAATCCGGTATCTAATTTTCCAACATTATGTGAAGAAAAAAAAAAAAACCAGCGCACATAATAAATAACACAGAGATAAATAGTTTACCTGGTCGCCATCTACAATATATCAAATAATAAATCCCTGGGCTTAGGATGAACACAAATTTATTGGATACTTCGAACCATGTACTCGCCTCTTTACAACTACAATATGACCAGAACAGGATACAACCATAGATAACATACACATCCGATACTGTGCCAACTCGATACACTCCAGGAAATTTTCTCTTGCCAGCAGATACTAATATTCTGAAACTTAGGGATTACATTGATTGCTTTCATTTATTTGTACACAATCACAAAAGGTTAGAACATTAAATTGACTGCCAGTGGTGTTAAAATGTTCACTAATATCTCTAGTCTAGTCACTCATTAATCAATATTTTTCTCCATCAATTCCTTGTTTTCATGAGTGCAATTCTGCCTGGGAACATGTCATGATCTATCCAAGGCAGATGATGGCAGGGAAGTGGCGATACCGTATTGGAGGCGGAGGAACGGTCATGCTGCATTCAAATGCCTTAGTACGAGGGACAGAAATAGAACTAGGTAAATTGGTTAACATTTTTAAGCTTATCTGTTCATGTGTGTTTGCGGATTCTGATTGTATCATTATGTATACGTGTGTTTCAGCATGTGGAATAAGAGTTATTGTATTCTGAGCAAGATCACAAAACTAAACTAGTTTTAGCGCAAACTGTATTCACATTATAAATCATGACATTGCATTCAGAACTTTTTACTATAGAAAATGTGTCGCTGTAGCCAATATTCATTATGCTACAGTTCCAGTATACAGGGAATGTGTGGTTGCAGCGACAAACTAATCTGTCTGTTGGACTTAACCAGAACATTTTCCAAAATATGTCATAGTTCTCTCTCCAGCAACTGTGCCATTATCTACTAGCTACCCTCTTCCTCAATACCTCTTTCCTGCATAAGAACTTCAGCTCCATCATTCTCTTGGTCAGCCTTTCCCTTCCCATTCTCTGCACATTGCCGTATATTTCATTATCATCCGATCCTGCACTCTTGCTCTTGCTTGTACCATAATATGGTTCCTTATCCCTCGTCGAAGCTAACATATTCCTCGCACACTTTACTCCAGTAGCAGTGATATTCTTCAGTCTCTTGCTCATCTGTTGTCGAAGTCTGTGTTCCAAGCGTGACTATGTGGACAGAGCATGATTTGTATAATGCTTGTTTATGGTTATTAACACCTCCTATGTCCAAAACAAATGGTGGTGATTGTTGTAGACACATTTTTTAAGTGTGGTTTTGAACAGATTATTTTAGTGCTTTATTAAAGTTTAAAGGAAATTTTTATTTTAAAATTCTATAAACTAAGACAGTAAATCACTCTGTTCATTACCAGCTGTGCCATAAAGGCAGTATGACAAGAGTTGTAACCGAGGTGAATGTTATAAGTTTCCTGAAAGAGTATGCCTCTGCAGTATTTATATTATTTGATATATTTTAATGTAATCAGTAATGGAAAATTTACCTTGTTATTGTGTATTCACAATCTTTCTCCAATGTGCATTTAGGAATGTTATCTTCTTAAGGATACCCTAGTTCTTTCTGAAGGTGTTTACTTTTGTGACTTGTTTGATGTTCTGTGGTGGACAAAGCGTACGAGTCGTATGTATTTTCCCCCGACATACAGCACCTTTGGATGTCGCCAGCCTCTTGCAGGCTTGACAAGGTGTCCACTTTTTTGACTGGGGTGGTGTCTAACAGCTGAGGTTTTCAGCACCGATGGGGGTGAAGTGAGATGGCAAAGGAACAGTGACGGAGTGCAGTGTAAGTTGGTGCGGCAGTTTCCCGTGGAAATCCACGAACCAATGGCAACATCTGCCATGCTTCTCATTATACGGAAATCAGGAGTGACCATGCCGGCAATTAAGTCTGATTCGCCATAACGGGGAGAGTGTCTAATCAATACACCACAATGGTCTACATTTTTGAATGTACTATTGGATGATTTCATAAGTTAACTGACTAAGTTGTAGTCAGTCATATGAAAGTGACTTAAAACAAAATAAGAAATAAGTAGATTTTTTAGAACAGTAAGAAACAAAACAGAATCAAATGAAACTGTAACAAGGAAATTGGCCAGGAGATATCAAGCAGATTGGGGAAGTAGTAACATGAAAATAATTGTTTTAAATTGATAGAATTGATAGAAGAAGGCAACAAATAAAAAATAGAAAACAACACGAAGAAACCAGTTAAAGATCATTACATTCCACAGGTTTGTGAACATGATCTGAACGTGTAGGACTACACTGGGTATACAGGAAAACATGTTCAACACGGAAGAAAATAAAGTGAAGCTTAACATTTATTATTTAGTGTTGGTCTTCTTTTCCATAGCCTAATAAAACGAACGAAGTTGATAGCAAAAAAAAAAAAAAAAAAAAAAAAAGGTAGAGCTTAAAATTTCAAAAGTGGGGTCATTTTAAGTGGAACAAGTTGTTCCAACAGTCAGGATACGGAGAAGGTAACACTCATGGCCTGTATGTAGTAAGAAACCATTCCAACATTAGTCTTAGAGTGATTTCAGAAAACTGTGGAATAATAACATTGTGATGTATGGACCAGGAATCAAATCTGGGTCCTTCCAGTAGTCGTTACCAATGTGCCATCTTGCTCTGTAAGGAAAAATGGCGAAAAAAATGAAAATTTAATGCTTGGAAGATCAAGGATATTTGCTGTTATTCACTTGTATGTTTGAGATGTTAAGTAAATGTGTGATTTGGCTAAGTTCCGCTCATTTGTGTGTTTCAATATGAACTTCTTTGTATAGTTAGTATGNTTTGCTGTTATTCACTTGTATGTTTGAGATGTTAAGTAAATGTGTGATTTGGCTAAGTTCCGCTCATTTGTGTGTTTAAATATTAACTTCTGTGTAAAGTTGGTTATTAGTATAGTTTATAATGTTAATTCTATTCACTGGAAAGGCAGCTCACGGTAAACCAAGCACTTTCGAAAGATTTGCTTAAGATCTAATTTTATGCACATTGTGTAATCTTCCACTATACAGGATGAGTCTAAAATCATGGGACAAACAGTGAGGGGTGGTAGAGCTCACTAAAACAAACAATTATTCTATAGGAATATATGGGCGGAAGTGACGCGTTGAGGCACAAACACAAAAATAACACATGAAATGCAACACATTGTTTATTTACAACGTCGCCGCTAAATGCCTTTTTACAGCAATGTTTATAATAATTGCTTAAAATTGCTGCCACCGACAGTAATGCAAGCTTGGTAGCGTCGGTGGAGTGATTGGCGAACAGATTCAAATACGCCGGGTATTTCACGCACGCCACCATTGTCAGCCAATCACGCCATATGTAGAGGTCGCCAAGCATGCGTGACTGTTGGTGGATGCATTTCCAGCAACTGTTTTAACATTTTCTGTACGGAATCACTCGTTACGTATGCTGCTAATGAACATTTTATGTTTCCGTTAATGTGTTATGTTTTTGTGTTTGCGCCTAAACGCGTCACTTCCGCCCATATATTCCTATACAATAATGGTTTGTTTTAGTGAGCTCTACCACCCTTCAATGTTTGTCTCATGATTTTAGAATCATCCTGTATGTAAAATTAATATTGTCATGGGCCTATTCACTTTATTCATGTGAAATTGTTAAGAAAACAAATAGTTTACAAATTTGCCAATTATTACCATTTATATATGTGCATTAAAATAGAAATATAAATTATAATTTCAATATTAACAAGTGTTTACTTAACACTTCCCCTCCGTTGTTACGAAGTGTACTGGGTGCATACCACNTTATAATTTCAATATTAACAAGTGTTTACTTAACACTTCCCCTCCGTTGTTACGAAGTGTACTGGGTGCATACCACTCGGTATGTGTGTTAAAACAAATACAGGTAGGGGCAGTGACATTTTCCAAAGGGGAATTTCAAAAGCGTTTAATTAATTGTGAGCTACATACATATATAACCTTGCCTCTGCACGTAGAAAGCAGTGTCTGTAGTCACCGCGCTCGAGCCTGGGCAGGGGAAAGTGGGTGAGCTTATCTGGAGTGGGTGCATGCAGTGTGACCAACAGTCGAGCGTCTCGTGAGGTCTTGGTGCACTGGTCGTCGTCGTGCCGAAGGACTGCGGTTCCACGCGACTGTCGTAGCAGGAACCTCGTGTGTTGCGAGCCAACGAGCGTTTGATCTTTTCTGACTACAGATGCTGCGTTTTCTTTCACGTTCCTTGATGCATATCAAGAGTGACTGCAAGCATACTACACAGTCAGCGATTGGTTGTGCTTTCGGGTTACACATAGGTTAAAATAATACGATTTTATAACATAAACTGTCTTATAACGTTTTATTTTAAAACATTGTAAGAGCATGGTGTATATATACATATATATATATATGTGTGTGTGTGTGTGTGTTTGAATTAAACATTGTTAAAAAATAAAATATAAATACGTATAAAGGTATATTTTCACTTTGCCTATTACTAATATATTATTTACAAACTATGGTGTACATTTAATGTTTGTTTTATCTCTTCCAAAACAGTGAACCTCCACTCTAGGCTTGCAANATTTACAAACTATGGTGTACATTTAATGTTTGTTTTATCTCTTCCAAAACAGTGAACCTCCACTCTAGGCTTGCAATTAGAAATGGGCTATGCATGTTCAAATAATTTTTGGATCATTAATATCCGTTGTTAAATTTTAAAAAAAATTTATATAAAAGAGATTTTTCTTTTGTTGATTAGGTTTTCCTTTAACTAGGTACAATGGTAACTCTAGAAGACATGAGTTGGTTGTTATCTGTTTCGGTGTATGCGTGTCTACTTTGTACAAAGTCAAGCTACCTTCGTTCGTTTTTTTGTTTTGTTCTGTTGCTTGGTTTAATTACTAAATAAGCACCGGCATACCCTCCACCACCACCTCCACCTCCAGATCCTCACCAATGTCAAAGCGTTCCAGGACTGTTAAATTTACTACTGCACCTCTGTGCACCTCTGGCTGACTGCCCTTCTGCCCACCCATCGACTTGTAATATCACTGCTCTGCTATCATTGTCGAGCAGTAGAGTAAGACTCCGTCAACAGGGCGTGACGTCACCCTTTTCCTTGCAGTTGACGACGTTGAATAACGCTTAAAAATCTACCCGTCGTGCTGTTGGTTGTGTAGGATGCAATGCTAGAATTAGGTAGTAAATGGGGGTCTTAATTAAACCGGTGGTAATGCAGACAGGGAAGTCGAGAAACTGGTTACGTGCAGGGAAAGGCGCTACCACAATTTATACATATATACAGACACTTCTACATTTAATATGCATTGCANAATTAAACCGGTGGTAATGCAGACAGGGAAGTCGAGAAACTGGTTACGTGCAGGGAAAGGCGCTACCACAATTTATACATATATACAGACACTTCTACATTTAATATGCATTGCAAAGTTGCGGCTACACAAAATGCTACAAGGCACATGCATTTCACAAATAAACTCTAGGACCTAAGGGCAGGAAATGTTTTGACGAAACTGTTTGGTACAGCTCGGAGTGAGTTTTACGTCGTGTAACTATTAAAAATGGGCCATATACCATGTAACACGCAATGCTTTCATGTTCAACACACGTGCATGTGGGTACCNTGTAACTATTAAAAATGGGCCATATACCATGTAACACGCAATGCTTTCATGTTCAACACACGTGCATGTGGGTACCACACACGCATAATGCTGATGAGGCAAATACAAGTAGCATTCTGAAGCAGCTTCAACATGGCCAATGCACAGAATCAACTGCCATTTAAATAATTATACATGTAGCAATAATCAGTCAAGTGAATGTAGCAATAGTTTTTTTCCCTTCGTATTATTGTAACGACTTAAAACATAGCCTTTTACTGGTTTTTGTATCTAACAACTACTGCATTAATGATTTTATTTAGATAGCTGATATTATTTTGAATCAGAAATTTTATTTACCATTGAGGTCGTTTTGGCAATCTTTCGTAAACATTGAAAAGTGGTCTTTGAACCGACGCCACGGGCCCAAGCGCAGTTTGTTGTTGGTTGTCATTGTAAAGCATTGCTTGATTTTTAATTTGTGGCACTGCTTTCTCGTGATTAGCTCTAATTTTCAAAATTACGTCTGAGTACATGTACATATGCAAGTTGAAGGGATTTTTGGCCGTAATATTTTTTCCCACCAGTTAGGACCTTGACTCTATGGGTTTAGCCTGGCAGGTTTTCCAATTGAATTTCAGAATAACATTACCAAGTCAGAGATCGTATACAGGCTGCCCGATGCTAGGGACGACGGGCCGTATTTCGTGTTAAGAGGAGAGTCTGTATGGCCCACAAACGCCGGTAATTGTCTAATTTCAAGTTGGCACTACTGCGTTGTGTAATGGTACATACAGGACTTTATGTGATGTACAGGACCTTAGCCCCAAGGGCCTAGGCAGGGAAGATGCTGAAGAAGACTTGGCATTAAAGGGAATGCTGACTGAACCCAGCAGCTTCGAGATCTTAGAAACGCTACTTGAAAATTAAGCGTCAGATAACTTTATTGGCATTTTTGACCGCAGAGACAACAGAAATTTAATTTTTTATCAATTAGAATATTTTGATCACTGACAATAGCTGGATAGTTTTTTTTTTCTCTGGCGAGTCGTCAAACCCCGCTACGCCAGCGTGTGTTCCTCCGGCATGCATGTTAGTAGCCAAGGCGGTTGGAGAATGGGATGCGTCTCAGGGCAAACCCTATACGCCTTAGGTCGGGTTTAATATATTTGAAAGGACGCACGCATCGCGGCAATATCAGGGCTGTCTGGTGCCATGGCCGCAATTGTAGCCGTGGTCACACCCCGAAGGAGGAAGGGTCTAGACGTAGGGGCACGGCAAACCAGCGCAAAGCGGAAGGGGCACTGGGACAATATGTGCGACAGTCGCGGAGGATAAATGTATATTCCTTAAACTGGATTGGGGCTGGAAAAAGTAGGGTAAGTTGTTAGCGCAGATAGACTTGCTTGGGTTTGGTGCAGGGTGATATGAAATGAGTGTGCNTATGCCGGTTTTGGGACATCGGCGTTCGGCGTCGGAAATCGGAGCTGTTCATGCTACGTCATTCCGGTTCCCCGACGGCCATTTTTCCCTAACAATTCCCCTTTTTTCCCCTCAAAATCGACTAAATTTCTCTCAAAATTTCTCTTTTACCCTCAAAAAAGCACCGATCCAGCTGCAAAAACCAGCCGCATAAAAACAATTTTCAGTCAATTCGGGGGTTATGTGAGGCTCGCTTTTCGAGGGCAGATCAGTGGTGGCCATATTGGCTTTATAGTCATAGGGTATGCCAAGTCGATACAAGGGGTCCAGGCCCCGAGTCCGACCTAACCATCAGCCTTCTTGGATCTGTCAGCCACCCTGTCCCCCATGTTGGACGTCGGTGACCTTGACCTTTGATCTTCACCCCAGTTACCTTTGCCCGTAAACAAAAATTTCCCCCAAAATTCCATAAACCCCAAATGTTTATAAAAATTGTTAAAAATTTAATTTAAAAAAAAATATGAAATTAAAATTTTAAATGTTTGGGCTTATAGGAGATGAGGATCTGGAACCGACCAGCCACCATGGTATGACGTCACCCAACCACCCTGTTGGACACAGGTGACATTGACCCATAACCTTGATAATACAACCATGACCTTGGATGACTTTGGAAACAAAAACCCGAGACAAAATTGTAAAAATTGAATAAATTCAAAAAAGATATTTAGCATATTACATTACTGACAAATATAGCCATCTTGGATCCAGGTAACCTTGGCCTATCGCATTAACCTGGTGACCTTTGACCTTGAACCCAAAAATTCGTTAAAAATTCCAAAAATGTCCTAAAAATTTATAAAAAATTGTTAAACATATTATTTTTAATGTATTAAAAACTTATATTTCCAGATGTTCCCCAGCACTATATCCAACATACGACTGACCCTCCACCAATAAATCACATTGTCATAAATGTCCCTCCCCTACCAATATTTCTCATTGGTTAATTAATCTGCTGGCCTCGACCCCCGTCACACACAATCATTCTGTCGAATGCACTCCATCTGCCATATTGTTTTTTTTTTTCGTTTGGCATTTGTTTACTTTTTATCACCTAGGTAGCACTAGTGTATTAATTTTCGATTTCGTCCCCAGGTGACCTATCGATTTNAATCATTCTGTCGAATGCACTCCATCTGCCATATAGTTTTTTTTTTTCGTTTGGGATTTGTTTACTTTTTATCACCTAGGTAGCACTAGTGTATTAATTTTCGATTTCGTCCCAAGGTGACCTATCGATTTAGCCTCCAGGTGGCAGCCATATTTGTTTACATTTATTTAAAATATAGGTGGTGCTGTCTGTACCTGACATATTGAATTATATTTTCATCACCTAAGTGGTGATCATTTCTCTATTTAGCCACCATGTGATCTGATGAAACAAACATTATCTTATTCCTTGTCATTTAATGTTCACCATATTTGATTTTGTTTTTTTCTTAGTTACCTTCCTTTCGTTTTCTGTCGTTCCTTCTTAATTTTGTCACACCTATTAAGTCACCTGTGCTCCACCCACCATCTTANCTTCCTTTCGTTTTCTGTCGTTCCTTCTTAATTTTGTCACACCTATTAAGTCACCTGTGCTCCACCCACCATCTTACATTGTATTTATGCTCTGCCATTACACCTCGATTTTAGCAGCCTACTGATTACTCGGTCCCCTCGAACCACCATCTTGGGTTACATAACTTCCGCAATCTTTGATTATGTAATATGGTCTTGACCTCTAAACATCGAAATCCATTTAGTTCCTGATTTGTATTTACTATAAAAAAAACTGAGGTTTATTAGAGCAACACCAGGCATGTAGAAATTTATATAGGATCTCTCTTCGCCATATACCGCACTGAAGCATGTCTGACCAGGCCCGACTCGACCTTCACCCTCCCCTCGCTCCAAGTCTCAGGGTAAAAATTCTACCACTTCTACAGCATGTTTTAATTTCTGTTGCCCCCAACCTGATTAAAATGTAATATGATATCAATCCATTCCTAAATTCTTTGTTGTTAACTTCAATATTATACCTTTATTACCTTATTGTTGATTGTGCACACCCAAGGACGGGCCTGCACAAGAAATATTTAAGTACTAACTTTCAAATCATTATAATTTGACACATAATTTCATTAATTTTTTTATCTTGCTCAACTAGAGTACTATCATGTAGTAACAGACAGAAAAACCAAGGCTATCATATTCTCTATATAAGGAAAGTAGACATTCTAGGGCAAGGTATAACACTAGCGAGAAATAAAACATTTTTTCATTGAAATCGCGTGTATATATATATATATATATATATATATATACACATACTTGAGAAAAAATCATAAAAAAACAGAATCTCTATAGTGTCCATGCATTCATGTAATGTATTTACAGCAGCATGCTCGCTTTTCACGTAGTGAATATAATCTGCTTACACGCAGCCCAAGACAGTCTACACTAGCAATCATCCAACCAGAACCCTTGGCCATATATTTTCATTCTTAGCGACAAAGTTTTTCTTTCAAGGCCTCTAGAGCCCCTGTAATGCTATCAACATTGTACAATGCTACGTTCGCAGTCTTGAATGCTCGTCGACTAATGGCTTCGTTTAAAGGTTGTGACTTTTCGTAGGTATACCCCGGCCAATAATTATACTTTATGGGACCTTCTTCAACTTCTTCTGTTAATTTATTGATTATCTTTTGCTCAATGTAGTCAAGGTATGTACATGTGTTTTTTGTACCAACAAAGTTATTCCCAATCACATTATTTTTAAAGTANGCTCAATGTAGTCAAGGTATGTACATGTGTTTTTTGTACCAACAAAGTTATTCCCAATCACATTATTTTTAAAGTACCCTTAAATGCTGATTTCTTAAGGTAGAATCCATTATATGGGGTTTCGCCAACAGCTACTACAGATAGTTTCTTAGCTGCAGAAACTACCTTTACAGTTCTTATGTTTCTTTAGGTNTGGTTTCGCCAACAGCTACTACAGATAGTTTCTTAGCTGCAGAAACTACCTTTACAGTTCTTATGTTTCTTTAGGTTATCGCCGTGTTTGAGCAGATGTTTGCACTTGTTACATCGTTGCATTGCACAGGAAGGACCCTTCACACAAGTAGTTTTTTTTCTATGCTTCCTCGCACTTTGGCTGTTGACAAATTTCTTGTCACATTACAGCAACGAAGCCTTAACAACCTCATCGATGGCGACACTGNCTTGTCACATTACAGCAACGAAGCCTTAACAACCTCATCGATGGCGACACTGCGGTAGGTGATCCAACTGAAGAAGTCGATGATGCAGCCGACGTCATGCCTGAAGAAGTCGATGGCGACACTGCTGTAGGTGACCCATCCGAGGAATTCTATGGAGACACTGCTGCGAGTGACTCATCCGAAGAAGTCGCTGGCACTGTCAGCATCATGCTCGAAGAAGTCAACGTAAGTACTGCTGTAGGTTTTGTTGCTGGGCCCGCAACCATTGTCACCATAATATTTTATACATGCTTTCACAAGCTGAGACAATGCATCTTTCACGTCAGCTGCTGTCAAACTAAGCCTCACAGCTGACACCTAACTGCATATAATATACCCATTGCAAGCCTATGACATCATGTTGACATTAAACCAATCATGATACAAATAACACATTGTGCGGACATTGACAAGCCAATCACCGTGTTGCCATGTGATTGCAGCTGGCTAATCACATGCAGGCACTGAGACATCACATGAAGTAGTCAGAGACTGACTCCTTTCACAGGAGTGAGTCTGCAGGAGTCAGATTCTGACTCCTGCAGACTGCCTCCTTCAAACTGACTCCTACGGAAGGAATCAGTCTCTGACTTCTGCGGAAGGAGTCATTATCTGACTCCTGTGAAAGGAGGAGACTTGGAGGGAGGGAATGGTGAAGGTCGAATCGGGCATGGCCAGATTTGCTTCAGTGCGATATATGGCGAAGAGATATCCTACATAAATGTCTACATGCCTGGTGTTGCTCTAATAAACCTCAGTTTTTTTNTGCGATATATGGCGAAGAGATATCCTACATAAATGTCTACATGCCTGGTGTTGCTCTAATAAACCTCAGTTTTTTTTATAGTAAATACAAATCAGTAACTAAATGGATTTCGATGGTTAAAGGTCAAGACCATATGAAACAATCAAAGATTGCGGAAGTGATGTAACCCGAGATGGTGGTTCGAGGGGACCGAGTAATCAGTAGGCTTCTAAAATCGAGGTGTAATGGCAGAGCATAAATACAATGTAAGATGGTGGGTGGAACACAGGTGACTTAATAGGTGTGACAAAATTAAGAAGGAATGACAGAAAATGAAAGGAAGGTAACTAAGAAAAAACAAAATCAAATATGGGGAACATGGAATAACAAGGCATGTGATAATGTTTGTTTCGTCAGCTCGCCTGGTGGCTAAATAGAGAAATGATCACCACTTAGGTGATGGAAATATAATCCAATATGTCAGGCGCAGACAGCATCACATATATTTTAAATAAATGTAAACAAATATGGCTGCCACCTGGAGGCTAAATCGATAGGTCGCCTGGGGATGAAATCGAAAATTAATACACTAGTGCTACCTAGGTGATAAAAAGTAAACAAATGCCAAACTAAAAAAAAAAACAATATGGCAGATGGAGTGCATTCGACAGAATGAGTATGTGTGACGGGGGTCGAGGCCAGCAGACTACTTAACCAATGAGAAACATTAGTAGGGGAGGAACTGTTTATAACAATGTTATTGAATGGAGGAGGGTCAGTTGTCTGTTAGATATAGTGCTGGGGGAACCTCCGGAAATTGAAGTTTTTAATACATTTTTAAATAATACTTTCAACAATTTGTATTATTTTTTTATGAATTCTTAGGAATTATTTTGGATTTGTAACGAATTTTTGGGTTCAAGGTCAAAGGTTACCAGTTTAAGGCCATAGGCCAAGGTCACCTGGATTCAAGATGGCTGTAGTAATCAGTAACATATTGTGCTAACTGACTTTTATGAATTTATTCAATTTTTACAATTTTGTCTCGAGTTTTTTGTTTTCAAATTCATCGAAGGTCACGGTTATATGATCAAAGTCATGTGTCAAGGTCAAGGTACCCTGTGTACAACATGGCTGTTGGATGACGTCATAAAATGGTGGCCGGTCGGTTCCAGACCCTCGTCTCCTCTAAGCCCAAACATAAAAAATTTTAATTTTATAATTTTCTAAAATAAATTATTAAATAATTTTAAATGAATATTTTGGGTTTTTGGAAATTTTGGGAATTGTTTTGGCTCTTTTGGGTTTCAAGGTCATAGGTTGTTGGGGTCAAGGTCAAGGTCATTGACACCTAACATGGTGGACAAGTTGGCTGACCAAGATGGCTAAAGCTTAGGTCTGACTCCGGACCCTGGACCCCTTGTATCGATTTGGCGTACTCTATGCTTATAAAATCAATATGGCCACCACTGCTCTGCCCTCGAGATGCGAGCCTCCTAAAACCCCCGTAGTGGCTGAAAATTACCTTGCTGCGGCTGATTTTTGCAGCTGGGGGATCGGTGCTTTTTTGAGGAAAAAGCAAAAAAAATTAAGGGAAAAAGGGAAATTTTAATGGAAATTTAGTCAATTTTGAGGGAAAAAAGGGAAATTTTACGGGGAAAATGGCTGTCGGGGGACCGGAATGACATAGCATGAACAGCTCATATCTCCGACGCCGAACGGCGATGTCCCAAAACCGGCATAATCCTCGTACTAGGCAATTATAAGAGGTAGAAATTATAATTAGTGGTAGGGGCAGCGGTGGCGTAGTGGTCAGGACGCTCGCCTCCCACCACGGCGATCCGGGTTCGATCCCCGGCGGGTTCACTCCCGGATTTTCGCATGTGGGAATCGTGCTGGACGATGCCGCGGGTTTTCTCGGGTTACTCCCGTTTCCCCCGCCCTTGCGTTCCAGCGCCGCTCCATTCTAGGGTCTCATTTTCTGTCATGCCCGGGGATGACGGTCATCTACGGGCCCCAGCTGGAAAGACCGTCACTCGGAGGGTGTTGCCTTGCCCTGGGTGCACTCCCCACACGCCATTATTATAATTAGGGGTAATGTGTTCATCACCTTGTTTGCGACTTCGCTTGCAGCTTTGTGAAGTAAAGTGTATGTTTGTGTGTTTATGTTTAGTGTAGGTGTGCCTCCCTCCGCCCCTCAGCTGCTGCGGCGGAGTGTACAGAACGCCTGTCGCCTTGGAATCGGCTGCGGCGAGGGGCCATACATACTGTCGCTGTCGGATTAGAGAAGTATTTCGGCACATATGCATGTACAGCAGTGTGTTTGCAATGTAAATCGCAGGGCCGCCTCCGATCCAGATGCTGTGCAGTGCATGTTTTTCCTTGTTCTGTGTTTCGCTAATTTTATTGTGCTTGAGTGTACTGGTTATGTTAATATGTAGCAGTAATACAGGTTTCCCGGTGTTATTTACAATCGTGTGCTTGAGTAAAGGCCTGAATTCAATGATTGAGCACATTCATGGCAGCCTATGAGACAATGTGCTCTTTGGCCGCTTGTATTTCTGAGTCTCGTCGTGGTCATAGTCGCGAGACTACATATNAGCCTATGAGACAATGTGCTCTTTGGCCGCTTGTATTTCTGAGTCTCGTCGTGGTCATAGTCGCGAGACTACATATTTTCGGGTTGGCGTTATTAGCACAGTCAGATTAGAATTTGTCCGCCATATTGACTACGTGCTCATTCAATCTGTCAATTTTGAGTTCGTTATGCTGATCTGTATGTGCTTTCCAGGTGAGTTTTCTATCCATGTGCACGGCTAAGTATTTTACATCTTTGTGCTGTATAGGTTCTGCAAAGAGTGTGGTTTGCGGGCGATTGGCAGCTTGTGGTAGTGCTCTGCGCGTAAAAACAATTGCCTCGCTTTTTCCAACATTTATTTTAATCCGCCATTTTGTGTAAAATTCTTGAAATGCTGTCAGAGCAGTTTGTAGTTTTCGTGTTTGTAAACCAAGGTCGTGTAAGCGACTGAATATGACAGTGTCGACAGTATAGCAACCGAAATGCACCAGTCAGTGGTCTGGCTTCGGTAGGTCGTGTAATAAATATTGAAATAGTACTAGGCCGAGTACACTGCCTTGTGGCACTCCAGCATAAATTGTTTTGTTTGCCGACTTTGCTCCTTCGCAGTGAACAGTAAAAGTTGGCGATTAAGGTAGCTGGCTAGTAATTTTATGTAGCAGTCGGGGAATTTTAGTTAATATAATTTGTAAAGTAGGCGCGCGTGAAACACTCGATAAAAAGCCTTTTCAATGTCTAAAAAGACGGCAATGACATAGTCCTTCCAGTTGAATGCATGTGTTATGTATTAAGTTATTCGCACAAATTGATGTGTCGTTGAGTGCTTTTGTCGAAAGCCAAACTGCTCTTCGCGTAGTAAATTAGGTGTGGTAAGATATGTATTAATCCGCCTTAGGATTATGTATTCCGCCACCTTTGGGCTATACCACCCTGAAAACACCGGTTCTCGTCTAAAATGATCGATGGAAATCAAATGAGTCTCGTTAATAGCCGCGATTTTAATTTTATGACACAAATAGTCTATAAATTCGTTCTTTTTGGAGCTAAGACTTAGTGTATTCCAGAAATAATGAAGTGTATGTGTAATTGGGTGTTATTTAATGTAGCTGCATTATTTTTTGTTGGCAGAGAGGCTGCAATATGTTAGTCAGCTCTGGGTGTCGGCTGACATGTGGGTTTCAGGGTCCAACCTCGCACTTATTCTCCAGTCATTTCATCGTGTGGCGTTTGCGAATAAAGTCGCAAGTAGTTAGTACACATTTCCTGTGTTGGGTCATTCCGGGAGATAAACAATAGTTGCCATGAATTCTGAATCGGCCCTCGTTTATACTGTATATAATATATATATTCTTCAAGTTTCCCATAGACGAATGCAGTTTCAACATCAAATTTTAAAATGTGGTGTCCATTTTTCACCGCTATAGCCAGTAAAATTCTCATAGATTCACTTCATACTACAGGACTATAAGTTTCATCGAAATCTTCACCATATCTCTGTTCGAAACAGCGAACCACTAATCTTGCGTTATATATACACCGTCATTTTTATTTTGNAAATCTTCACCATATCTCTGTTCGAAACAGCGAACCACTAATCTTGCGTTATATATACACCGTCATTTTTATTTTGAAAACCCACCTGTTACTCAAAATCTTATTTTTAAAATTTTTCTTTACCTAGCAATATCCGCGTTTTTTTTTTCAATGAATCCTTTTCCTCTTCTATTGCAGTTTTCCATTTGTCTTGATCATCTCCAATTATCGCTTCTTTATAGATAAGATGTGATGTTTCACCTAGGTAAACAATGTAATCATTTAGTTTAGCAGGTAACTTCTTTGTTCTTTCTTCCCTTCTTAATTATTCTTTGTCTTCATATTTTCCTGATTCATATGTTTCTGTTTCGTCCTTATGAACAACAGTTTCAGGTTCAATGTCACTTCTGTCATTTTCTTTGATGGATTATCTTCTGAGTCAATTTGTTCTTTTTCATCGTTGTTTAACTTTAGAAAAATATCTTCAGATATTTTAATGTGGTTTTTAGTAGCATCACACTCAGAGAAGTGCACACCTTTAGCAATTGTTATACTTCTTTTTTGTTCCTGGCATAGTCGATAACCAGTAGGTGCATAACTGACAAAAACATATTTTTATGAACGTTTATCTTATTTTTAAATTTTTCCCATTGTTTTTGAGTATGCAGTACAACCAAATATTTGAAGATTGGATAGGTTTGGTGTTTTCTGATACCATGTTTCTACTGCAGTCGTGTCTAGAGTTTCAGTAGGGGTTCGGTTTAATATATAAGGGCAGTTAGTAGTGCTTCACCCCACATCTCTTGTTGCAATGCAGAATCAAATAAAAGTGCTAGGGCTTTGTCCACTTAAGTTATTCCTAATCTCTCTACTCTTCAATTTTTCTGTGCTGTCTAAGCAAAAACATAATCCATTAGTATGCCCTTGGATTTACTCCACTTGACTAAATTTTCACCAGTGTTTTCTCCACCTCGATAAGAACATATTTTATGAACTTTCAGATCCCATTTTTCTTCAACTTGTACATATTCTTTCACTACTCTGTGACTTCACTTTTATTTTTAATTAAATAATCAATGGAAAAATGTGTGTAGCCAACAAGGAATTTTGCAAAATATTTGCAATGATCCCATGTTTGAACTTCTATAGGTTCAACCACATCCGTATGGATTATTTCCAGTGGTCTTGTTGCTCTAGTTCTTTCTATGCCAAATGGTTTCCTTGTCTGTTTTAGCCATAATGTGTATATTTCACAAGAGTTTATTTCTTAAGGTCGTTATTNAAATCTTCACCATATCTCTGTTCGAAACAGCGAACCACTAATCTTGCGTTATATATACACCGTCATTTTTATTTTGGAAACCCACCTGTTACTCAAAATCTTATTTTTAAAATTTTTCTTTACCTAGCAATATCCACGTTTTTTTTTTCAATGAATCCTTTTCCTCTTCTATTGCAGTTTTCCATTGGTCTTGATCATCTCCAATTATCGCTTCTTTATAGATAAGATGTGATGTTTCACCTAGGTAAACAATGTAATCATTTAGTTTAGCAGGTAACTTCTTTGTTCTTTCTTCCCTTCTTAATTATTCTTTGTCTTCATATTTTCCTGATTCATATGTTTCTGTTTCGTCCTTATGAACAACAGTTTCAGGTTCAATGTCACTTCTGTCATTTTCTTTGATGGATTATCTTCTGAGTCAATTTGTTCTTTTTCATCGTTGTTTAACTTCAGAAAAATATCTTCAGATATTTTAATGTGGTTTTTAGTAGCATCACACTCAGAGAAGTGCACACCTTTAGCAATTGTTATACTTCTTTTTTGTTCCTGGCATAGTCGATAACCAGCAGGTGCATAACCGACAAAAACATATTTTTATGAACGTTTATCTTATTTTTCAATTTTTCCCATTGTTTTTGAGTATGCAGTACAACCAAATATTTGAAGATTGGATAGGTTTGGTGTTTTCTGATACCATGTTTCTACTGCAGTCGTGTCTAAAGTTTCAGTAGGGGTTCGGTTTAATATATAAGGGCAGTTAGTAGTGCTTCACCCCACATCTCTTGTTGCAATGCAGAAACAAATAAAAGTGCTAGGGCTTTGTCCACTTAAGTTATTCCTAATCTCTCTACTCTTCCATTTTTCTGTGCTGTCTAAGCAAAAACATAATCCATTAGTATGCCCTTGGATTTACTCCACTTGACTAAATTTTCACCAGTGTATTCTCCACCTCGATAAGAACATATTTTATGAACTTTCAGATCCCATTTTTCTTCAACTTGTACATATTCTTTCACTACACTACTCTGAGACTTCACTTTTATTTTTAATTAAATAATCCATGGGAAAATGTGTGTAGTCAACAAGGAATTTTACAAAATATTTGCAATGATCCCATGTTTGAACTTCTATAGGTTCAACCACATCCGTATGGATTATTTCCTGTGGTCTTGTTGCTCTAGTTCTTTCTTTGCCAAATGGTTTCCTTGTCTGTTTTAGCCATAATGTGTATATTTCACAAGAGTTTATTTCTTAAGGTCGTTATTNTTGCCAAATGGTTTCCTTGTCTGTTTTAGCCATAATGTGTATATTTCACAAGAGTTTATTTCTTAAGGTCGTTATTGGAGAATTTCATTCATTTTGACAGATGGGTAAGTTTTTTCATGTCCTGGAATTCTGTGCTATTTTCTGCTCACTTTGAACAAATAAGGCTTCTTTTTTTGGCAGCTGAACAGTGTAAAGGCTGTTCTTCTTTTGTACTTTCTAGCACTTTTTCTTCGTTTTTTAATAGGTCCTATGTAAAGAGTAACTAATACGAGACTTGAATTGAATTTATTTTTATTTGGCGCCTTTCACGTTTCACGTCTCTACAGATTGAGCAAACCGAGCTGTAATTTCCAGTCACCATTCTGAAGGCTGTGACGTTCCAGGCTGACCCAAAACACTTTGAGTAAATGTTTTACTCACTATTGGCAGTGTCCCAAAACTGCAGAGTAGTTACTCTGAGCATCTTGCAAGATAAACTTTTACATGAACTATTTCAGCGAGTAACAAGGGGTAAACTAAAAATGGCGGAAAGTTTAGTAGAATTAAACCAATTGAAAGAAAATGTGGACAGTCTTTTTACAGACACACGCGGGAAAATTGCAAATGAGTGATAGAATTTGTATTTTTATTTAATAGTTAACCTTTATAAAGGTTATACTTTATACGTAATGTTTATGNAAATGAGTGATAGAATTTGTATTTTTATTTAATAGTTAACCTTTATAAAGGTTATACTTTATACGTAATGTTTATGATTAATTTATCGTAAGTAAAGCTGTTTATGGTTATAACAAATATTTTGAAAAAGAAAGAATCTGGGGAAAGAGACACATATAATTTAGAATTTACATTGGCTGCTTAATCAGTACATATTTGTAAACACAGAATGCTATCTACGTCATGCTCGTTCCAAAGCAAAGTTTGCTTTTTCTTTCCTCGGCTGTTACTCCCTGTTACTTTACTCTACTCTTGGAGCAACGTTTTGGAACGCCGCCTAGATGGTAAAATGGATTATTTACTTGACAAGATAAATAATGCTCTGGTTTAAAAAAATCCGCATGAGTTGGAAATAAATAAAAATATGAAGCATAAAATTTTTTCATTGTTAGCACAAAGATTGTAAAATATATTTAAAAGTATAATTTCAAAATTTTATAATTAAAAATATTGCCATAAATTGAAAAAATTTAGACTGATAAAATACGTTATTTTTTTTATAAAGAGGGCAGGAGGAATATAAAAATGGCAAATGTACACATAAAACACAATTTTAATACATTTTTCAGTAATTTATTTTTGTATGTTTTATATATTAGTATAATTGTATAGTTACATATAACATTTAAATTTTTTGGTTTTTGCGAGAGTAGTAGTAGAGGTAGCGAACACTATCAAACATATTTTTAAATAAAAAGCATACAGATTTAGAGTGAAACCATTGATCTTCCCATCTGAAAGGATGTGACGTGAATTAATGGATTAGAAGTTACATATTTTAAAAACTATTTTTGTCGACGTAGAAGTAATGGAAAAACTTATG
This sequence comes from Clitarchus hookeri, assembly GCA_002778355.1. Classification (NCBI taxonomy): domain Eukaryota; kingdom Metazoa; phylum Arthropoda; class Insecta; order Phasmatodea; family Phasmatidae; genus Clitarchus; species Clitarchus hookeri. Next base: position 42,524 of record NQII01008643.1, on the reverse strand, counting down.
TTTCAGTACTACTTATGCTTTCATAATAATGTTATTGGCAACTTTCATCAGAGAAGTAACAAAATACATTTCCGATTTTTGGTTACCAGAACGTGATGACATTATTTTTTTACTGAGATTTAGTTTCGCCGTTTATTATTTCCCACAACGTTGTAATTTTGTTGTTCCTTTAAGAAAAAACTATTTAACGTGTTTGTACTTTGTTGTTGTTCACGCCACTTATGACTTTATTTTCTGAGATAGTAATTTATAAGTGTCTTTCAAGAGAGTGAAATAATTTTAATATCTTATTCAATGCTATTTCTGTCTTCAAATACAATGTTTTGCATTCGTGAATGTCGTTCTTGTAATATTTTGCAATTTTACATGAAATTAATTTCAAAATATTTTAAGATATCTGCAAATTTATTGGCCATCGTGAAGTGTTTTTTTCTTGTGGTGGGAATTGTCTGCAAATTAATACAACTGTCCTCATGCCTTCAAGGGTGCAGCTTCAGGGGTGTTAGGAGGCCACGGATCCCACTTTTGGTAATTAAAGGGGCCAGGGGAGAGGGCAAGGTTTAAAACATTAAATAAATTGTCCTAAATATACTTACATTATGACTAGAAATCTAAGTTTATATTGTGGAATGCATCATATAAAAACTTTTTTTTCCCCTATTAGTTCGTGAAAAAAGGATAAACGATCTTCCACACCTGTTGAGCTAACACTTATTAAGTATAAATGTTAGCATAAGTGTTCTCAAGTACTTCAAGCTACACCAAGTTATCTAGGGAAACTACATTTCACAAACAGGTGCACCTGTCAGATAAATTTTAAATTCGTTATTGTCAAACTACTTTTTAAACATATTTTATTGCTATTATTTTTATACTTATTACTTTGTCAGTGCCGTGGGTGTAATATTTTCAAAACATCTTGATATCATCGTGAACATCATAATGTTCGATAACATTTTCCGTATAGGGTTGGTTGATAATGAACCAAAAATAGACAACGGCTATATTAACGTTTTTGGCTTTACGAAGCAGGGACGGGTCTCTGTTTGTCTTGCCCACACCGAGACGAAGACGATGCTGCGTCCCTGAACGCCCTGTAAAGTGACTTCTTGGCCAGCGGGCGTAACCGTCACAGAGGTGTTGAACCAGGTCAACTGCGTGCGTACAAACTAGTGAGCTTGTAATCCTCACTCCTTTCACGGAGCATAAAAACCCCAGCTGCCGCAAAACTCGTCTTCACTTCTGACGGCGATGCCACGCCACGGCAGGTTCCTGTTGAACTGCGCGTCCAGCTATCTAGCGGTAAGTCTGAGAACTAAGTACTCCGCATCGTGCGACAGTTAGGTCTGTTGTTCAGCAGATGTTCTGCGTCTTCCTCTACAGGGTTTGCTATACCAAGCATGCGTGGTTGATAATATTCCGATAATTTCCGGTATTTTTTCTCTGTCTGAGAGGCAAGAAAAAGATAAAAATAAAAGAAATGTTCATACCTCAGAGTTTCCGAATAAATATCAAAATTTTTTAATACAAATTTATTGCAATTTCACATTTTTTCGCGAGCTCAATAACTGTTCTGTTACACGCAAAGCAGAAAATTCAATTATTTGTGCACGCCTAACCTAAACAAAAGCTAAAAACACCACTTGATATGTCACATACTATATATATCTATATATATATATATATAATATTGTTATTTTTACACATTTTACAATTGCAGAAATTATGTTTTTTTTTTATTGGGCTGGGGAGAGTATCCCTGGCCCGTCCAAAAAATCTTTTTTACTAGAAGGTTACAAGAGTACATTAATAAAATAACTTGCCAACAAAAATGTTCTATAGCTAATAATCATGTGTTAGTTAAAAATATTTGTTTGTGAAAATCAGTACGATTCTATGGAGGGAAGCGTCTACAATGGGAATTTTTTGACGCGACTGCAAGGATAGGGAGGGTGGGAACAGTACATATATATGGTTACACTTTCATCACTAATGAATAGAATAATAATTAAAAATTACATGGTACATACAAGGTGGTTAATACAAAGGTGAACTTATATCCTATTTTTATTAAGTTTTACAAATATACATATGTACAATCCTTTGATGATTTGGTAAGGATGTAGGGTTCGGGCCTCCATCATCATCTGTGGTCATTTTCAAAATCTGTACTACTGTTTATGAGGTGATCTGTGTTATGGAGTGGGCGTCTGGGGTGGTGTGAAATGGGTGGGTTGGTCATCTGGCGGATGAGGGGTTTGAGTGTGTGGGGAGTTTGGCTTTGAAGCGATCGGTGATGACTGCGATGGTGGTGAGGATGTGGGGTAAGTTGGTTTGAGTGAGGAGAGTTTGGCGGAGGGTGCCCCTGGGTAAGCCGAGGGTAATGCGGAGGCTGAGAAAGAAGGTTCGTGTAAGGGGATGGAGGTTGTATTTGGAAGAGTGAGACCAGGTGGGGCAGGCATAGGTGAGGAGGGGTGATAGGTAGGCGTTGAGTGCGGTAGTACGGGTTTGGAGTGGGGTACCGGATGATGGTTTCAGTAATGGTGTGAGTTGGGCCATGGCAGCTCGGGTTTTTGCGTTGATTGTGGACAGGTGTGGGATGAAGGTGAATTTGTTGTCGAGGGTGACACCGAGGTAGCGGACTGTGGGTGACCAGGGGATTGGTGTGTGAGAAAATTTGGGGTGGATTTCTGGATCTGTGTGTTGGCGGGAGAAGAGGATGGCTTAGGTTTTGGTTTGGTTGAGGGCAATGCCGTGATTTTGGAATTGTGAGTTGAGGTTGGTGAGGCCACGGTTGAGACGGTCGACAAGCAAATGCTGGAGTACTGAGGATGCCAGCATGCAGGTGTCATCTGCATACTGGACTAGGTAGGTGCCAGGTGGAGGGGAGATATCGGCTATGAAGAGGGAGAAGAGGATTGGGCTGAGAATGGATCCTTGGGGGACACCGGCTGGGGTTGGGCGGGTGGCGGAGAGGTGGCCCTCCACTCTTACCTGGAAGGTGCGGTCCTCAAGGAAAGAGCAGAGTACAACAATTGCAGAAATTATGTTAAATTGTTATCATGTTTCTAATAGTACTGAATATACAATTAAAATACGCCTGAATATTCGAGGTGAGACTTAAAAGCAACATGGCTACCNGTTTCTAATAGTACTGAATATACAATTAAAATACGCCTGAATATTCGAGGTGAGACTTAAAAGCAACATGGCTACCTCAGAAGGTGCGGGAGTGAGCTAGGGTTTACCAACACTTTCGACAACTCAACACATGACATCTGACTAACTATAGTCATAATGCGGTGAGACAGACGACACCGACACACACTGGAAGAAAAGAAGAAAAATTACANGTTTCTAATAGTACTGAATATACAATTAAAATACGCCTGAATATTCGAGGTGAGACTTAAAAGCAACATGGCTACCACAGAAGGTGCGGGAGTGAGCTAGGGTTTACCAACACTTTCGACAACTCAACACATGACGTCTGACTAACTATAGTCATAATGCGGTGAGACAGACGACACCGACACACACTGGAAGAAAAGAAGAAAAATTACANGTCTGACTAACTATAGTCATAATGCGGTGAGACAGACGACACCGACACACACTGGAAGAAAAGAAGAAAAATTACACATTTCGGCAAGCGCTTTTCCCACGAACGCACTTGTTGACAAATGCCACCTGTCAGCGTCAATGGTATCTATCTATCTGTGGCCACTGGATTAGAGCATCAGAGAAAACGTACTTGTGATCGCGAAAGTGATAAATTACTCACACTGAGTTTATTAATATCAATTTGTTTTCGAAGAAGTCTGAGATACGGGGTATATGACATCCCGTTCTATGTCCTTGCGTGATAATTCTTGTAGCCCCAGGATACGGGAAATGCAGTACAATACGGGACAGTTGGCAACCCTAGATTGAGCAGCGAGTGTATATCGTTGTTCAACCTCCCTCTCGCGCTCTTTTTGTATCAATAGGACTTTTGTCGTCGAGAGTGGGCGAGAGAGTGCTCTTTCCCAACTAATTGGGACACGCCTACCTGGAGCTATTTTCACGTTTTGAGGCCCAGTCGCGCGGGAGTTACAAGAGCGACATTGCCACTCTCATTATGTTGCGCTATCGCTGATAGGCGCAGGGCTCTGAATTAGCGTGAAGTGTTTTCGTCGTGCTTCCTGTACCTATGGGACTTCAAGCGGTGACCCTATAATTTTATACGTGTAAAGTTCTTTAGTAGAGTTCATAGCGGTAATTTCGCTACTGTACGGGAAGTATGTTTTAAGATGTAGCGGTCTAATAAAGCNTCTTTAGTAGAGTTCATAGCGGTAATTTCGCTACTGTACGGGAAGTATGTTTTAAGATGTAGCGGTCTAATAAAGCAATTTTTAACGATGTGCGAGGGCCCCAAAATAATATTTGTAGCATGCGTCACATGTTGAAAGTACCATTACGTCTTCGTCTCGGGTATGTTTTCTTTTCGTAAGTAAACGTATCGGGGACACGTTAAATAGTTTCGTACAAAAAAACATCCTACTGCAATTCAGTTAAAGCGCCAGGTAGGCAATTGTCTGATGATTACCAAAAAAACTGAAAATAACGTTGTCGCTAATTCATTGTTTATATTTAGAGATTCCTAGTTTGAAGCAAAATAATTGTATTCAGGAAACAGAAGTTAATGATGCTTAAAATACCACAAAGATAACATTTTTTGGACTGTCATCTGACACTTCCAGGAGTTTTAGCAATTACAGTGTTGCAGTCCCAAATTCTTGTAAAAAAAAATTGTTCTTTCTTAGTGTGACATGTTAAAAATAAAATAATTTTTTAAAAGAATTACGTTACTTAATATAGTGACTAACAACAATAAAACACGATGCATTTTGATAAGTACCGCGGACTACAAAAGCACACAAACAAATGGGACACGGAACTGAACCTGGACTAGTAGAGTAAAACACTCATCATTTTATGGTTACTGTAAGGGAAATTTCATTCTATAAAACATTTTTCAGTGCATAGTTTTTGCATTATCAGTTACAAAATTTACCATTTAGATGTTTTCGCAACATAAAAATAATTTAGGGAAGAAAAAAATTGTAATTTAAAAATTATTTGTCATTGGTACTTCAAGACATGTCTGAAATTTAAAGTAGAAAAAATTCTTCCAAGTTTCCTTATGTGTAAATATCACATAAAATGAGCATAATTAAACATGCAATAAGCTGTGCAATATTTTAAGTATCAAGCCTACCAATGACTTCTTAAATTCTAGTTAAGCTAATACTTTTTTGTATTTATTATTTTTATTTAATAAGAGTGTTAGTTTCTCTTATTTTGTGAATCACAGAAACACAAAAACTGCAACTTTGACAGCTAGTTCTGCAAAAACTAAGCAAAAGAAAAAGTTGCACTAGTAGATAGTAAATGCGTATCCTGGCTCACTTAGAAACTTAGAATGCTAACAAAATATCAATAAACTAAAGGTATCAGAAATTAAAATAATATATTAAGAAATTAGATTATGTCCCAAATCCTTTATATTTGAGACAAAACATCAAGAAAATAAAAACATAAAAATAAAATCATATTAAAAATTAAAGATTAAAAAATTATAAATATTAAGGTAACTAACTATAAAATTTTATATTTATATATGTATATTTAGGATGAGTACAAAATAATACCCCTACTTTGAAGGTCTACAATATCAAAACTAAACAACCTACAACCTTGATTGACCAATCAAATGAACCGTGGAACCGTGAAGTTTGTTTACCAAATCTTCATAAATGTTCAATGTGACCACCACGATCGGCCCGAATGACATCTACGCGATAGTCAAACTCGTTCCACACTCTTGTCAGCATGTCCGGTGTACGGTTTGGATGGCGTCCGTAATTCTCGTTTTAAGGTCGTCAATGTTAGCCGGCAATGGTGGACGAAACACTTGATCCTTTATGTACCCACATAGATAAAACTGATAAAATCAACGTACGATACTCCACCTATCGGGAGGACGACGTCCGTATTTGCGACGGAATTCACGTTGCACAGTCGTAACCGATTCACATTTAGCAAACTGAATAACACAGAACGCCTTCTGTTGTTCCGTCACCATCGTGATGCGGACTAACACAAAACACACGCTCTCGGCACATAAAGGAAACATAAGACCATCCCCTTCACATTGACGTGTCGAATGCGAGCTCACTACCCCCTCACCACCTCAAACCGTAACACCGGACATTCTGACAAGAGCGTGGAACGAGCTTGATTATCGCGTAGTCGTTCGGGCCGCTCGTGGTGGTCACATTGCACATTTATAAATGTATGGTAAACAAACTTCATGGTTCCACGGTTCATTTTTTTGGTCAATCAAGGTTGTAGGTGGTTTGATTTTGATATACTAAACCTTCAAAGTTGGGGTATTATTTTATACTCATCCTGTATAAATATATCACGCAAAAAATAATTTTTTTATTAAAAATTAAAAATATTAATAAAATATATTGAGACTACAGTTTTATTTTTAAAAATTTATTTATAATAAATGAAAATGTAAAAGTGTATAATAAAACCAATAAACTTAAAACAAGTTATTAACGTAAATGTTAAAAATCTTAGTAATTTTGATAAAAGTGGTAATAAAATAATTTTTTGAATTTTAATACTTTTTATGATAGTGATGATAGTGTTTCGTATTATAATGTATTTAATAACTATGATGATAGTGATATTGATTATAGTGCTTACAACACCGTTTGCAGTGATCGTGTTGATTATGGAGATGATTATAATAATTGCACAAGTTTTTATTACGAGAGTGATTACAGCTATTATGAAAATTATGGTTCTGAAACTGATGCTGATGTGATACTTAAATTACCTAGACTATAAAAATATTAAAAATAATAAAATTAATTTTATATGTTTTTATTAATTAATAATTTATAAATATAGCTAAAATTTGTATAAATGATCAATACACTTTATAAAATATTTTTTTATATTACAGAACAATTAAAATCCTTCAGTAATCATATTTTTTATCATATAATTTTGATTCTTTTGACTTATTAAAATAATATTACATATTATGTTTTAAGGCACTTGTTTATTAAAATTAACTGAAATTTGTATATTAGTTTTAATATTTAAAAGAGAAGATTGTCTATATATACACAAGTAATACCCTTTGGTTTGAAAATGAATAATAATAATCTGCATTTTTAATTGGTTCATTAAATAAATCATTATTTTTTATACCACCATCTTCTAAACTATTAGTTCAAAAATCACTATAGACTAAATACAACTTCATAACAAAATCATCAAAATTTCAGTTTAAATTTTTTTATAAATTTTATTATTTTATTAATTTATTAATTACCGAATATTTCGTACATCACAACGATCAAACATATAAGCACGAACACATTGTTCAGGTCTATTTTTCTGTGAGTTTGAATACCAATTGAACATAATCTGGCATATCATATTGTAAATTAGTAAATCATCTGTTTATATTAAACTCAAAATTAATTTTTTTCAGTCAGAACATTGTTTCTAAAAATTACCAATTATTAAATACAAAATAAAGTTTAAGCTGATTAAAATTTTTATCTTAAGGCTGTACTTGATTGGTATTATACTATTGGCTATAACATTTCTTAAGATTTAATAAAATTTTGTCTTGAATCAGCAGCTACTTTTGCTTTTGTTCCAATTATTTTATATTCTGTTGGATAAACGAATAAACAATTATTATCTCTACTATTTATATAAAAATAATTTTATTTCTTCCTTTTCAAATAACTTGAAAATAATCTTTTTTAAAAAACTAAACAACTATCTTACATGATGAAAAACTTAATTTGTTTTATTTTTAACATTATTTTGTTTAAATATTTTATATTTATCAACCACTGTAATTAATTTCAGCAATTTATAAATAAACTTCTCCTGAACTTTATAATACATCATGTTTAATAGTTGAAGTGATTCCTGGATTTTCTACAACTTTTATAACTATTCCATTTTTTAGAAACAACCATTTTAGATCATTAAAATAGAAAAATTATAAGTTACATCTATATCATCTTCGGGACCTTAATTGTTTACTTGAATCTCTGTTCGTTATTTTATGTTATTCATAAACATAAGCATCATTAGGAAACAAAAATCCATCACCTCATCTATATCAAGTTCCATCTTAGAATTATAAATATTTAAGCTTCCTTTAGTTTGATTAGTTGGGAAAATTATTTGACTAGAAAAACTTTCAATTTTATTTAATACCATTTACTATATATATTATAAATAAAATTATAAAATTGAAAATATACGAAGTAGATAAACAAAAAAACTAAGGTGAAGTAGTTTTTTAAAATAAAGTATTTTTTTTATAAAAACAAAAAATATGTAATTTTTTAATGTTTTTAAAATCTTAATAATTTTGTTATTCGGACGCGTATAACTCGAAAAAAATGAACCAATTTTCATTGTTTTTTTTATAAACCTTAGTTTTGTTCCCACGAGTGTTTGTACACCTTTCTTTTTTATCTCTATTACCTGCAAATATACTCAAATATGCAAAAAGCTCATTTTTTCCATACTTTCGCGTTAGGAAGCGCCTTTGTTGACAGCTGTCTGTTTAAACATTTCAGTTTGTTGTTATCAATTTTTTTTACACACACACACACATATATATATATATATATATATATATATACATATACATATATATATATACTTCTTTCAAATAATTTCACCTAAATGAATAGAACCAAAATCTTTTATGCCACAGCAACGCGTGGCCGGGTAAGCTAGTGTATTATAAAAATATTGGTGATGAAATAAAAAACAAAATTAGCAAAGAACACAACTTTAACTTTTATAGCTGTTAAACATTTAGATTATCCTTCAACACCAAAACATATTTTTTGGAAGAAAATGTTTTCCTCACTTTAGTTCCCCTGATTCAGAAAGAGATAATTCAAATAAAACGTTAAAAGAATTTGAAGGACATGGTCAAGATACTTCAACTATCTAAGGATTTAATCATTTATAATTATATAAAAATATTGATCTTGGTATATAAATACCTGAAAGAAATAATGCTATAAATGAAAACTATATATGGTTTGAGGTGGACAAACATTTTTAATGGTGATACAAAAATATGTATTGAAAATAATAAATTATTTGTCAAAGATAAAGAATATGTATCAATAAAATTACTTATTATTTGGTTATATAAAAAGAAACATTAGGACCTTCAAAATAAGTATACCTATGAAGACTATGATAATTATAAAGAAATAGTTGTAGCAACAAATGCCATGTTAAAGAAATATAATCCTGAGAATCAAATACACAGTCGAATCACATTATTATGACCACCTGCTAGAAGTGCCATCTGCAGTGCGTAGCCCTTGACGTATGGCTCATGACGTGGGCTGGTGAAGCGGGTATATAATGCGACCGACAGGCTGGCTGTGCTTCCTGTTGTCATGGGCAAAGGAAGTGATTTAACCGAGTTGCAAAAAGGGATGATCATCGGCTTTCGGGCCAAAGGGGACAGCATTTCGGAAACAGCGACGTTTGGGAACTGTTCACGTGCCTCTGTGGTAAAGGTGTATCGTGAGTGGACGAATGGAGGCATTGGGAATAACCGTCGTGGAAACTGNGTTCACGTGCCTCTGTGGTAAAGGTGTATCGTGAGTGGACGAATGGAGGCATTGGGAATAACCGTCGTGGAAACTGCGGAGCTCCACACGCCATTGATGTCCGAGGTAAACGTCGACTACGACGGTGCGTGAAGGCCAACCGACAGGCTACAGTGGAACAGTTCACCGTCCAAATGAANTTGTTCCTACGAGTGTTTGTACACCTTTCCTTTTTATCTGTATTACCTGCAAAGATACTAAAATCTGCAAAAAGCTAATTTTTTCCATGCTTTCGCGTCAGGAAGCGCCTTTGTTGTCAGCTGTCTGTTTAAACATTTCAGTTTGTTGTTCTCAAGGTTTTTTTTTTTTTTTACATATTTTACATATATACATATACTTCTTTCAATTAATTTCACAGAAATGAATAGAACCAAAATCTTTTATGCCACAGCAACGCGTGGCCGGGTAAGCTAGTGTATTATAAAAATTTGGCGATAAAATAAAAAACAACATTAGCAAAGAACACAACTTTAACTTTTATAGCTGTTAAACATTTAGATTATCCTTCAACACCAAAACATATTTTTTGGAAGAAAATGTTTTCCTCATTTTAGTTCCCCTGATTCAGAAAGAGATAATTAAAATAAAACGTTAAAAGAATTTGAAGGACATGGTCAAGATACTTCAACTATCTAAGGATTTAATCATTTATAATTATATAAAAATATAGATCTTGGTATAGAAATACCCGAAAGAAATAATGCTATAAATGAAAACTATGTATGGTTTGAGGTGGACAAACATTTTTGATGGTGATACAAAAATATGTATTGAAAATAATAAATTATTTGTCAAAGATAATAAATATGAATTAATAAAATGACTTATTATTTTGTTATATAAAAATAAACATAAGAACCTTTAAAATAAGTATACCTATGAAGACTATGATAATTATAAAGAAATAGTTGTAGCAACAAATGCCATGTTCCATAAATATAATCCTGAAAATCAAATATACAGTCGATTCACATTATTATCACCACCTGCTAGAAGTGCCATATTCAGTGCGTAGCCCTTGACGCATGTCCCGTGACGTGGGCTGGTGAAGCGGGTATATAATGCGACCGACAGGCTGGCTGTGCTTCCTGCTGTCATGGGCAAGGGGAGTGATTTAACCGAGTTGCAAAAAGGCATGATCATCGGCTTTCAGGCCAAGGGGGACAGCATTTCGGAAACAGCGACGTTTGGGAACTATTCACGTGCCTCTGTGGTAAAGGTGTATCGTGAGTGGACGAATGGAGGCATTGGGAATAACCGTCGTGGAAACTGCGGAGCTCCACACGCCATTGATGTCCGAGGTAAACGTCGACTACGACGGTGCGTGAAGGCCAACCGACAGGCTACAGTGGAACAGTTCACCGTCCAAATGAAGCAGGGGGCATCCAGACACGTGTCTACCGCAACAGTTCAGCGAACCTTTCTGCGAATGGAGCTCCGGAGTAGACGGAGGGTGACTGCGCCCATGCTAACACAGGTGCATCGACGAAAGCGACTGGAATTTGCTCAACAGTATGGCGACCAGACCGCTGCTGATTAGCGACGGGTAGCCTTCTCAGACAAGTCACGTTTTCAGCTGCATATAATGTTTGGACGTAAGCGTGTCCGGCGTGAAACATCGGAGAACCGACACTCTGCATCCATTGTTGGACGAACACAAGGCGGTGGGGGAAGTGTTATGGTCTGGGGAATGTTCTCGTTGTATTCTCTAGGTCCCATCATCCGTGTGGAAGGCACATTTGATTTTTTTGGTTATGAATCCATCCTCGGCGATCACGTACACCCGTACATGATAGTTGTCTTTCCTCGGGAGGATGGGATCTTCCAGCACGATAACGCGCCTTGCCACAAGGCTAGAAGTGTCCGAACGTGGCTGGAAAAGCACGATCAAAACTTCAAGGCTCTTTCCTGGCCCCCAAACAGCCCCGATCTCAATCTAATTGAACATCTGTGGGACCACCTCGTTCGTCATGTTCGCCGTCTGTCCCCTCCGCCACGCACTCTTCAACAGTGTGGGACGCACTGCAGACAGCATGGCTCCAGATACCCGTGGAGACTATCAGCACCTGACTGAGTCACTGCCAGCNTGTGGGACGCACTGCAGACAGCATGGCTCCAGATACCCGTGGAGACTATCAGCACCTGACTGAGTCACTGCCAGCTAGTCTAGCTGCTGTCCGTGCTGGGAAGGTCTGCTACTCTGGATACTAGCAGGTGGTCATAACAGTGCGATTCGACTGTGTATATGATAGTGAGCGGCGAGTCACACGTGATGTTTGAATGACAGGCGTGCGATGGTCCAAGATACGCATATCTTGTTACGAAAACCTTACCGCTACGATAATTCCTTTGTGGCGCGCACTCCTGGCCTTCAGCAGATTGACTTTCTGTGTTTATCTGAAGAATTTTCTAGTAGTTTCGGGGTGCGACGAACCTTCCAGGTCAAGGCCGGCTGTGGAATGGAGTGGAGTTGATGAGCGTCCGGAGTCTGGGCGATCGTGCGACGTTAAGCGAGAGACGACGAGCGAGGAGAGCAACGAGTAGCGCTGGAAGTGACCAGCGGAGGAAAATCTGTGACTGCGATCATCAGAGCAGTGAAGAGTACGACTGGCAGGCTGGACAATCGGACTGGATGCGTGAGGGAAAGGCATTACAAATGATGGCAGCATACAGACTGAACATGTGTTAATGACGAGTATGAGTTAATCGACTACAACCAAACAGAGACATTTAGAAGGACGTTAATTAGAGTTGAAATATACTTTAAATATTGTGCTCACTGATCAATAAAAAGAGTAATAGTAGGTGATAGATAATGTAAAGCTGTAAATAACATATGTGTAAATAAATTAAAAAGCAAATTTAGTTATTATATTTTTATAAAGAATTCCATCCCTCAGGAACTTGTATCAATATTAGGTCAGGTATTTGAAGTTCAGTCTATTGATATACTTAGTTTGTAAACCATTCCCATACATTTCACCAACCACCTGTCATTTTATTATTTTATTTCAAATAAAATCTCGTAGTGTAGCTTATAGAGTCCAGGATATTATAAAGTCTCAGCAGTCAAAAAGGTTCNTTTATTTCAAATAAAATCTCGTAGTGTAGCTTATAGAGTCCAGGATATTATAAAGTCTCAGCAGTCAAAAAGGTTCAATAGGTGGGAACTCTCCTGTGACGACGTTATTGAATTTTGGAAACGGACCACTTAATATCACGCTGCTAATATCAGTGTAAACACAACGCAACAGATAGTGCCAGGTGGTCACACACCCACACGCAACACGCAACACGCAACACGCAACACGCAACACGCAACAGAATGGACCAGTCCGCCAACCGCTGACGCTGGCTTTGTCCAACTTTGTCTGATATGAANCACACGCAACACGCAACAGAATGGACCAGTCCGCCAACCGCTGACGCTGGCTTTGTCCAACTTTGTCTGATATGAAAATGTGACAGCGTGACAGGGGCTGCTGTTATCTGTTGTTGTAGGTGGCCGCGGCGTGGGGGGTGCTGGGGGCGGCGCGAGCCCAGAGCACCGGCCAGGAGTACCCACAGCGGCCCGCGGTACCGCCCCAGGGTACTGTGCAGTACCAGCCCTCCAACAAGGTGCGTACACTCAATCCTCAACTGCATTCCGAAACTGTACTCGGAGAGTAGACCACAGTAACGCAGAGTCAAAGCTGAACACCAGCTAAAGTCAAAGTAGTTCTGGAACAATAGCATGCTGTAAAACGAATGTAAATTCTAAAAATGTATATGTCACTTTCCAAATATTCTTTACTTATGTGTGTGTGCAATAAACTACGCTTACCATATCGTAATCATGAACATGTCCAAAGATGCATAAATATATACACCTTACCTTTAAATCATGAATTAAGAATTTTATCACTTGTATTTTCCCATCTGTGTCAGTAACTATAACGTGTACATTTTCTTTCAGTTCGCTTAATTCAACTAAACCTATTTCCATTTTCCACTTTANGTGTCAGTAACTATAACGTGTACATTTTCTTTCAGTTCGCTTAATTCAACTAAACCTATTTCCATTTTCCACTTTACCCTTCGTTACTCGCAGAAATAATGCATGTTGAAATTTTGCCCTGGCAGAGCACGCAGTTTTGGGACACCGTCAGTAGCAAGTACAACATTTACTTAGTGATTTGGGGCAGCCAACGAGTAAAGTTAACNGTGTCAGTAACTATAACGTGTACATTTTCTTTCAGTTCGCTTAATTCAACTAAACCTATTTCCATTTTCCACTTTATCCTTCGTTACTCGCAGAAATAATGCATGTTGAAATTTTGCCCTGGCAGAGCAAGCAGTTTTGGGACACCGTCAGTAGCAAGTACAACATTTACTTAGTGATTTGGGGCAGCCAACGAGTAAAGTTAACTCGCAGAGTAACCTTTTGGAATACTACTCCGGGCTGTGCTCCTAAACGTCACTCCAGCAGTACAGTAACGTGGACCGACATCTGAGCAAAACTAATGTAAAAGTAGTTTCGGAACGAGCACAGAGTAAATCGCAGTGAGAATATGGGGTAAAGTGCGCATGCCATCTGCGCACTAACCATTTTTGTGTTTTTCTTCCTACACAACTGTCAAAAGCACCCGGCTTCCAATAATGTTAGAGAGTGCTTTCATGAGCTGGTTAACGACTTTTGTATTCTCCTGTTAGCCTTTCAGGCAAAACGTGGGGACTTTTAAAATCAATAGCAAAAACATACAATGACAGCGTAAGAAAACAGCCAATTATTACGAAGAGAAAAATTTTGAAAACTCATTTGAAGAGAAGGCATGCTTAAGGACACTTTCTAACCTTAATGGGGTTCAGCACACNAGAAAAATTTTGAAAACTCATTTGAAGAGAAGGCATGCTTAAGGACACTTTCTAACCTTAATGGGGTTCAGCACACGCACAGCTGAATTCGCAAATTTTTCCGTCCGTATCAATTATTCATACTAGCGGCGTTAGAAAGTAAATGTGTAAAATTACTTACTTAAAGTTTCGACTAGTCTCAATTTATTGAACTACATTCCCAGTAGTTGGAGATAATAATTCCACTGAAATTATACGTTCGAAGTACATTTCCACAACTTGCTCGCTAATTACAGCTCGAAAAAGTGCCACTGCAAGTAATCTGAAAAAAANCGTTCGAAGTACATTTCCACAACTTGCTCGCTAATTACAGCTCGAAAAAGTGCCACTGCAAGTAATCTGAAAAAAAACATTCAATTAACAATGACGTTTGAATTACGTAAGTGGAATTATGATTCATGGTTCAGCTTGTAAGTGATNAAAAAAACATTCAATTAACAATGACGTTTGAATTACGTAAGTGGAATTATGATTCATGGTTCAGCTTGTAAGTGATGCAATAAACAAACACTTGTAAAACAAGTTTTGAGTCCAAAGGCATATATATCACTGCCCCAGGAAACATCGCATGCAGGGAAAACATTCGCGATGCAAACTTCTACCGGAATAAAAGAAATGCTTGACTTGCGGATTGAAACCCGGGACCTTTCCCCATTAGTTAGGGCCGTTTCAAGTCGACCAAACAGTTAAATGTAAGTTGAAATATTCTGCGGAATATACTTATGCTTCTTAGATTAGAACCACGGGTTTCTAGCTACATCCGTGGTGTTGTGCAGTTCGATTTATATAATAAAATAGGCAAATAATTGTATTATAATGGACTACAGTAAAGAAATTGTAATTTTATCTAACAGTTCTCCGGAAACCCGTTTCGAGATTAGTTTTGTAACACTTCAAGTAGATCGAAGAAAATTTTGCAAATGACCACGGCTATTAATGAAGATAGTGTCTCGTATTTTAAAAAAGCAAGAACTGTGGACTTAATGTTTATTGCAAACGTGAACTCGGTGTTCGAAAAAAAAATTTTTTCGAGTCATGCTGGAAGTTGGACTGTGACCGCCTGCAGGCTGGCGTCGGTGTGCGGGGATCGCGTGACGAAAGCGAGACGGCGAGCAGAAACGAAAGAGCGCCGGGCTGGGAAGACGCTGTCACTTTCCCGGACTAAGCACGTCACTTTCCGACACGCACTCGCCGCAGTGTCGCGTGACGACCCCTCTCTCCCGCGCGCGCGAACTCGACGTGGATCTCGACGCTTAGCTGCCACTAATGAACACGCATTGCGGCCCACGTATTGAAAACGCCCGTAATACAGTCACGTGCATATTTCCAGTTGTTATACGCTGTTCTCCGTTATTTTTAACACTGTTGAAATCAACCTTTGAATAATGCATTTGAATGGNTTTCCAGTTGTTATACGCTGTTCTCCGTTATTTTTAACACTGTTGAAATCAACCTTTGAATAATGCATTTGAATGGACACGCTGACTTGCCATGCGCCCAGTAAAGTTGGTAACGCCGCACGGAGGGAATTTTTTTTTTAATGCCTGTAAATGTAAGAATCAGTAAATATGGAAAACTACTACTTTTATAACAATATGACAGTTTCAACTAACCGACGCACGAATAAAGTTATCAGGCCTGGAAACACGGCATTTGGAGGAAACATTCATTATGTAATGTAGGTAGCCAGTAAAGAGGGAGTTTTCAAAATTCAGCCCCTAAAGGGGTGAAATGGGGATCAAAGTTTGTATGGGAAAAAAATAGTAGATGGTCCTATTATCTTGAAACTTCGTGAAATTACAGTAAAAATATATAATTAAACATATTTTACACTTCATTAGAAATAAACTCATAGGAACCACCCTATTAACTAGAATATTCGTAAAAGTATTCCAAGAAATAAATAATTAAATTTAGAAAGCTATATAACCTATTATTTAAGAACCATCTCATACGTAACGCAAAATTATTATAGTAATATCGTAATTTATCAATATGGAATACATTGTCGCTAGATGGCGCTTTGCACATTTTAAATCTCGTTATCGTCTAGTTTATGTTTACTTCGCCGAGCCATTCTGACCCCAAAATACGACCAAGCAGCGGTCATCGTTGAAATGTTGCCGAAATAATTTGAAGGAGAATAAATGGTATACAATTCAATAGTCACGGTGGTAAATACAGACAAAGCAGTTCATTACCCGGTGGAATTTTTGAACACTCTAAATCCACTGGGTCTCCCATACCATAGGCTTAAACTACATGTGGGCACGCCTGTTATGTTGCTCAGAAATTTGAAGCCACCGAAACTGTGCAATGACACTAGGCTGCAAGTCAAAGCTCTAAATCGCAATGCAGCCGAGGCCACTGTTTTAACTTCATCGTCTCAGGGAGAAACAATGTTTGTGCAGCGTATTCCATTGATTCCCAATAACCTCCCTTTTAAATTCAAGAGATTTGCAGATTCCCCTTAAATGTGCTTCGCGATGACGATAAATAAGTCGCGGGAGTTAAGGCAGGACTGTTTCTCCCACAGTCAGTTTTACACGGCGTACCCGCGTGTAAGCATATCCCATCAGCCTGGTTGTTTCGACACCACCCTCTAAAACGGCACAGAACATTGTTTACAAAATAGGCATTGTTAAAAGCCTAACCCACACGTTGACACGGCCGATTACAAATAACAACTCCGAAATTAACAGTCGCAATTCTCTTCTTTTTGAACTTGCATTTCATTACACTTTCTATTTTAAAACATGTATTATATTTTAGTCATATTTACTATTTAGAAATATTGTAACGAATACGCGAATTGCCCGCGGACAAAGTCGCGGACGAAAGCTAGTTTTACGTATGGTGGAAGAGTTCCACCGTGTGAATGCAAGTGTATCTGGGGCTTTCAAAAGTGCGCAGACTACCGCGAGCGGCATATAGACACATGTTAACAGCAATATTACCTACGTGTTTATTGTAGTTGGAAATACGTAGAGATTCCGTATTTATATGTACGGAGCTCAATTTCGTTGAGCGCGCTTCTGTCTGTTAACTATATATTTCCGTGAAAAATTTGTGTAAATAGTAGAGGGATTAAGGGGACTATGGCACATCGGGACCTGGGACCGGAGCGTCGGAGCTGTTCGTGTTCTGTCATTCCGGTCGGTAGGCGGCCATACTGGATCCATGTGACCTTGACATTGATCTTTTACCTTGATCCAGATGACCTTCGATCTCAACCCTGGTGACCTTTGACCATGAAAATCCCAAAAAATCCAAAAATTTATAAAAAATAAAAAGTGAGGGTGGGACACATTTTTATGGTCAAACCACGTGCTTACCAGTAAGCATTCAGTTATAATGTTGGTATAAATTTCAATACTAAGTGAATAATATATCAAAATACTTTTAATTAATGTATAAATACTGCACTATTAATAATGTACTTGTTTGAAGAATAATACTTTTTCCAGTGTAAAACCAAGCTCCAAGGGTGGGGCTAAAACCCCCCTTGGGGCCTCCTTGGATCCGCCATTGAGTACACTCTAAATCCGAATCAGTGATATCAATCAGTGAAACAACATTCACTGAATGTCAGTTGATAAGCTACTGCCGACTGGCGAATCAAGCAAATTAACTGGGAACAAGTGATTTATAGCACTGGAAATCTCGACATTCAATGGAAATAAAAAATAAATCAGTGAAATTCAGCCACTATATTAATTAGTTATGTTGCACTGATTATCAGTTACTCAATTTTCACGGTTTTCATTGATTTGGCTTAATTATCACTGTTTCAAGTTTAGAGTGTATGGATGTTGCCACTGGGCTGTTGTGTTGTTTTGCTATTTGTGTTAACTATTTTTACTAATAACAGGTAGATAAAATCGTTATCGATTTGCATGTAATCCGCTTGTACATGTTTAGTCCGAACTGTCTGCATGGCCCTGGAGCCGCTGCGTTGATGAATGCGTTTACACAATTGAAAACTTAAAACAATAAGCAGTAGGATTCGACAGCGAGCAAATAACCTCACAAAAATTAAGCGTGCTGCTAAACTCATTGAAAAATTAAAATTAAACTTGATAAATACCTTTTTCAATTTTAATTCCAGAGGACGCACTTCAAATATGCGTTATTTAATTGTTTTATGGTACTGCTCTCTGCCAATATCCTACTGCTTACTGCTTAAGGTTTCGATTGCGTAAATCAACAAAGAGTGAGTGAGTTATAGAGGAGGGGGGAAGTGCTTGTGTTTCGCATATTTTCCAGGTTTTCACTTGAGTTTACCAAGCAGTAGTAATTAACTGTTTTTGCTAAAATCAGGTTTCCCTAACTGATTCCTAAACCGCGCCACTCCTGTAGGTTATAGACTGGTTCAATGGCTCATGTCACTAGCGACGATTTCAAGGTCCGCAGCTTATTGGCTGCGATAATGAAACAAGTCCCGTGTCAGCTAAAGTACAGTACGTATCAAAAACGTCTCGTACTGCAACGTCTGAAATCATAAATTAAAGTGAGTAGGTAGAATGAGAGTACAGCTTCCAATGGAGCACTGCACTCGTATATACAACACGCAGAACTCGTTAAGAAGTAATATACCAAAATTGTCAGAAAGTACGATTTATGCTGTTGAAAGAAGAACGCATATACACATTTTTTTGTAGTGTAAAATATTTTGTTGGAATTCACTTATTTAAAGGTTAAAAATCAATTGATACGAGTTTATTTAATTAAAATTCAAGTTAAACATATTTCTATTTCGGATGCTTCAGAANTTTCCAGTTGTTATACGCTGTTCTCCGTTATTTTTAACACTGTTGAAATCAACCTTTGAATAATGCATTTGAATGGGCACGCTGACTTGTCATGCGCCCAGTAAAGTTGGCAACGCCGCACGGAGGGAATTTTTTTTCTAATGCCTGTAAATGTAAGAATCAGTAAATATGGAAAACTACCACTTTTATAACAATATGACAGTTTCAACTAACCGACGCACGAATAAAGTTATCAGGCCTGGAAACACGGCATTTGGAGGAAACATTCATTATGTAATGTAGGCAGCCAGTAAAGAGGGAGTTTTCAAAATTCAGCCCCTAAAGGGGTGAAATGGGGGTCAAAGTTTGTATGGGAAAAAAATAGTAGATGGTCCTATTATCTTGAAACTTCGTGAAATTACAGTAAAAATATATAATTAAACATATTTTACACTTCATTAGAAATAAACTCATAGGAAAACCACCCTATTAACTAGAATCTTCGTAAAAGTATTCTAAGAAATAAATAATTAAATTTAGAAAGCTATAACCTATTCTTTAAGAACCATCTCATACGTAACGCAAAATTATTATAGTAATATCGTAATTTATCAATATTGAATACATTGTCGCTAGATGGCGCTTTGCACATTTTAAATGGCGCTATCGTCTAGTTTATGTTTACTTCGCCGAGCCATCCTGACCCCAAAATACGACCAAGCAGCGGTCATCGATGAAATGTTGCCGAAATAATTCGAAGGAGAATAAATGGTATACAATTCAATAGTCGCGGTGGTAAATACAGACGAAGCAGTTCATTAACCGGTGGAATTTTTTAGCACTCTAAATCCACTGGGTCTCCCATACCATAGGCTTAAACTACATGTGGGCACGCCTGTTATGTTGCTCAGAAATTTGAAGCCACCGAAACTGTGCAATGACACTAGGCTGCAAGTCAAAGCTCTAAATCGCAATGCAGCCGAGGCCACCATTTTTACTTTATCGTCTCGGGGAGAAACAACGTTTGTGCAGCGTATTCCATTGATTCCCAATAACCTCCCTTTTAAATTCAAGAGATTTGCAGATTCCCCTTAAATGTGCTTCGCGATGACGATAAATAAGTCGCGGGGGGCGAACTATCAAATTCGCGGGAGTTAAGACAGGACTGTTTCTCCCACAGTCAGTTTTACACGGCGTACCCGCGTGTAAGCATATCCCATCAGCCTGGTTGTTTCGACACCACCCTCTAAAACGGCACAGAACATTGTTTACAAAATAGGCATTGTAAAAAGCCTAACCCACATGTTGACACGGCCGATTACAAATAACAACTCCGAAATTAACAGTCACAATTCTCTTCTTTTTGAACTTGCATTTCATTACACTTTCTATTTTAAAACATGTATTATATTTTAGTCATATTTACTATTTAGAAATATTGTAACGAATACGCGAATTGCCCGCGGACAAAGTCGCGGACGAAAGCTAGTTTTACGTATGGTGGAAGAGTTCCACCGTGTGAATGCAAGTGTATCTGGGGCTTTCAAAAGTGCGCAGACTACCGCGAGCGGCATATAGACACATGTTAACNGAAGTTGGAAATACGTTGAGGTTCCGTATTTATATGTACGGAGCTCAATTTCGTTGAGCGCGCTTCTGTCTGTTAACTATATATTTTCTTAAAAAAATCTGTGTTAATAGTAGAGGGATTATGGGGACTTTGGCACATCGGGACCTGGGATCGGAGCGTCGGAGCTGTTCGTGCTCTGTCATTCCGGTCGGTAGGCGGCCATACTGGATCCATGTGACCTTGATATTGACCTTTTACCTTGATCCAGATGACCTTCGAACTCAACCTCGGTGACCTTTGACTATGAAAACCCCAAAAAAATCCAAAAATTTATAAAAAAAATAAATTGAGGGTGGGACACTTTTTCATGGCCAAACCACGTGCTTAGCAGTAAGCATTCAGTTATAATGTTCGTATAAATTTCAATACTAAGTGGATAATATGTCAAAATACTTTTAATTAATCCATTATTACTGCACTATTAATAATGCACTTGTTTGAAGAATAATACTTTTTCCAGTGTAAAACCAAGGTCCAAGGGTGGGGCTAAAACCCCTTAGCGCCTCCTTGGATCCGCCATCGAGTACACTCTAAATCCGAATCAGTGATATCAGTCAGTGAAATAACGTTCACTGAATGTCAGTTGATAAGCTACTGCCGACTGGCGAATCAAGCAAATGAACTGGGAACAAGTGATTTATAGCACTGGAAATCTCGACATTCAATGGAAATAAAAAATAAATCAGTGAAATTCAGCCACTATATTAATTAGTTATGTTGCACTGATTATCAGTTACTCAATTTTCACAGTTTTCATTGATTTGGCTTAATTATCACTGTTTCAAGTTTAGAGTGTATGGATGTTGCCACTGGGCTGTTGTGTTGTTTTGCTATTTGTGTTAACTATTTTTACTAATAACAGGTAGATAAAAACGTTATCGATTTGCATGTAACCCGCTTGTACATGTTTAGTCCGAACTGTCTGCATGGCCCTGGAGCCGCTGCGTTGATGAATGCGTTTACACAATTGAAAACTTAAAACAATAAGCAGTAGGATTCGACAGCGAGCAAATAACCTCACAAAAATTAAGCGTGCTGCTAAACTCATTGAAAAATTAAAATTAAACTTGATAAATACCTTTTTCAATTTTAATTCCAGAGGACGCACTTCAAATATGCGTTATTTAATTGTTTTATGTTACTGCTCTCTGCCAATATCCTACTGCTTACTGCTTAAGTTTTCGATTGCGTAAATCAAGAAAGAGTGAGTGAGTTATAGAGGAAGGGGGGAAGTGCTTGTGTTTCGCATATTTTCCAGGGTTTCACTTGAGTTTACCAAGCAGTAGTAATGAACTGTCTTTGCTACAATCAGGTTTCCCTAACTGATTCTTAAACCGCGCAACTCCTGTAGGTTGTAGACTGGTTCAGTGGCTCATGTCACTAGCGACGATTTCAAGGTCCGCAGCTTATTGGCTGCGATAATGAAACAAGTCCCGTGTCAGCTAAAGTACAGTACGTATCAAAAACGTCTCGTACTGCAACGTCTGAAATCATAAATGAAAGTGAGTAGGTAGAATGAGAGTACAGCTTCCAATGGAGCACTGCACTCGTATATACAACACGCAGAACTCGTTAAGAAGTAATATACCAAAATTGTCAGAAAGTACGATTTATGCTGTTGAAAGAAGAACGCATATATACCTTTTTTTGTAGTGTAAAATATTTTGTTGGAATTCACTTATTTAAATGTTAAAAATCAATTGATACGAGTTTATTTAATTAAAATTCAAGTTAAACATATTTCTATTTCGGATGCTTCAGAAAGCACATTTTGGTTGAAAAACTTCGTAAAGTAGGGCAATCGTAATAAAAACTATGGTCGTATGTAAAAATAAGTAGTATTCAAGTTGAGAAATATTTTCAGTAATTGGTTTTGCGTACAATCATTTCAGTAATAAAAACGATAACTTTCATGCCTGAAATGGATTTGCTTAAAATCAATTATCGAAAATATATGTTAATGTTATTATTAATCATTTATTATGTACAACCAGAGTATTGCTTAATGAAGGAGTTCATGTTGCAAAATGTGCTTCGTGAAGCGCTTAAGATGGGAATAAGCTGAAATTTTCGATTAAAAGTAGACATTTACTGATGTTTTGAATCATTTAAATAAGTCAATTATAGCAAGTTATTTTACAGTGTTACAAAATATGTGCATCCTTCTTTCATATGCCACGTAAATAGTACTTTCCTGACAATTTTGATATTGCGTGCACTACTTTTCCTACGAGTTTTGCGTGTTGTAGGGCGGTCGTTGCAGTGCTGCAGAGGAAACTGAGCGAAACGAATAGGCGTTTTGAACGCGGGAAAACTGTACCGGCTTCGTAATCTACATGCGCTGCAGACATTACGCGAGATGTTCTAGAGCGTGATAAGGCACAGCGCACCCTTTACCAAGGTCACGCGATGACCTTGTGAGCCTTGCTGAACGCTGACGCGGGCACACTGCCTCCAGCCGATAAGATTATTTCTTACGAGACGCACTAGTTATTTTAGCCAGTAGTTTGAGGTCAGAAGATATTTACGCACACATTTAAATTATTAAAAAAACAGTTGGATAGTTTGTAGTGACAAACAGAAATTAAGAAATGTTTCATACCGAAAGATAAAGTTTTAAGTTCTCATTTCAACTTGAAGGATTTTTTTTTTGGGCGTGAAAATGGTTAAAACGGTAGTTTTCAGAATCAGTTTTAAATGACGATTTTCGATGCAGAAAGTTTAGAGTTGTCTTTAAACACGCGTAATACTTGTATCTTTATTAGCGTGTCAAAAAAAAAAATGTAGGGTCACCACTTAGTCACGTTCAGGCGTGTCGCGGACGGAAAGACTGCACGCCAGTTGAGCGCATTGCGCACAGAGGCGACGAGGCAAGCGGTGAGTGTGAAAGAATCGACTTTAGAGCTCGCGCGCTTCGAGGCATCGAACGCGTAGAATGGCCGCTAGGAGTCAGTATTCGCAACTGCACGAACACCAGCCCTGTTGATCCTCGCCGTACCAAACTCTGCAATCTACTGTACATACAACGTTCAGTACTGGCCGGCAGTCAGCCAATATAGTGTTGGGTTCGCAGTCTTCCAATCAAATGTTCTTAATTGCTCAACATGATTTACATTCCATCGTGTTAATTTGCGTAGTTAATTTGCGTAATACACACAAGTGCGGTATTCTGTTCAGAAAAATGTTTTGCGATGTACATTCGTGCGATTTTTTTGTCTTCAAGTTGAGTTGAGTTGAGTTGAGTTGAGAGATTTGGGCGGCTCTTAACGAGGTATTGAGAGACGATGAGGATGAAATGAGGTGAGAATGCAGCAGCGTCGGAATGCAAGAGCGGGGGATACGGGAGATCCTCGAAAAAAAAACCCGCCAACCAGAGGCATCGTCCAGCACGATCCCCANATGCAAGAGCGGGGGATACGGGAGATCCTCGAAAAAAAAACCCGCCAACCAGAGGCATCGTCCAGCACGATCCCCACTTGCGGAAATCCGGGAGTGACCCGGCCGGGAATTGAACCCGGTTCGCAATGCTGGGAGGCAAGCAGTCTAACCGCCCAGCCACCGCGGCCCCCTTTGTCTTCAAGTGCCGAGATATTTCCATAATTTCTTCGCCCAAGCTACGCTTGAGCATAGTCCTCAAAGTGTTAAGTGTTGATTGCTCTGTGTCTGTATTAAGAACTCTACGACAATACACCGGACACACTTATTACACCGTAAAAGCGTGTGTTATTGGCTGCCTGTCAGCCAATATAACGCCGAGTTTACAGTGTCCCAATCAATCGTGCTTGGCAAACGTAACAAAATATATACCCATCACGTTCATTTGAGTTATTTACACTTTGAGTATTGCCAATTTAATATGCTCCAATGAAGTAAAATAAAAACAGCTGGCGATGTAATTTTACGTCGCCAATATCTTCAAAGAATGGGGACGTCGTACGTTTATGTTACCCTT
The DNA here is from genome assembly GCA_002778355.1 of Clitarchus hookeri. Lineage (NCBI taxonomy): Eukaryota > Metazoa > Arthropoda > Insecta > Phasmatodea > Phasmatidae > Clitarchus > Clitarchus hookeri. The sequence goes on along the minus strand of NQII01008643.1, from coordinate 17,561 downwards.
TTCAATTTATCCACGCTTGATTTGACGCATCCTGGATAGCCCTAAGCCGAAAACAAACACGCAACGAAATGCAAGCCCAATCGTCACCTTCAACTGGGACAGCAAGCAATCAATAAGAAGTTAACATCTGTTACGATTGCACATAGGTACGTGACGTCTGGCCTACAGGTCTCGGAACTCGCGAATTTTTCACATGTATATTTATAATCATCAACTAAAATGATGTGCACTGACTGCACGTCAAAATCATATAGACTTTTTTTTTTTTGCAGAAGAAGGGACACGTTTGCCTTCTCCTTACCACAATAATTTGTCTTCTTTATTACTTATGCTACATTTCAGTTGGGCAGTAAATTAAAACAAATATTTTCTTGTGTACATTTTATTATTACCCAAGCGTTTGATAATTTGTTGCAACAGTAATCAATGTACACTCTAAACAAGAATCACTGATATAAGTAAGTGAAATACCAGTTACTAAAAAGCCAGTTAAAGAGGCTGTTACAAACTGGCCAGTCAGTTTAAACGGGGAATCAGTGTCACAGTTTAATATTCATTGTCATACCGGGATATTCGATGTAAAGATGTGCTTCTATTTTTAGCGTTCATTCGTTCTTGAGATAAAAATAAATTGATGTTAGTACACAATAATCGATATTCAAACAAATGTATTTTATAATTTGTAAATAATTGTGCATGTTGATGGGATCGTACCACGTCACAAAATATAGCGTATATGTATCGCGCGTTTGCAAGGCGACCACTCTAACCACTACTATGTGCAGTGGCGTGTGGTGGAGTGTTGCAAGGTAAGCTGGTACTTGCTCAGTGCTGTACACACTCGGCGCACGCAGCCAGAACCAGTCACCAGAGTGGGGCCGGGATAAACTGAATGTATTGCGGCCACTCACTAGAGAGCTGTGACGGCAACTGCACTGCTACGTTTAAGTGGCCGATATGTAAACGACCAGAAGTTTGAGTATAGCGCAGAGCAAAACATAACTTACACTCTAAAACATTGTTTGTACTTTTACAAGACAAATCCTTGGAAACCCAGTTGCCAAGAAAATCCTTTCTAAAACTACGAACAGTTTTCTTGTAAAATCTGCAAAACATATATTTGTAATATTACTAATGGTAGCCTTGTATTACAACGTGCATTATTAAGAAATGTACATAAAATTATTTTTTTCTTGTATAAAATAGATAATAACTAAAAAAAAAAATTTCAAAATGTAATTTACCAATAAAAAAACGTTTGCCAGCACGGAGACGAAAACCCATACCCTGTCCATTATCAGCCCGCACGCTTAACCACAAGACCAACTTGACTTACGAACTTATTACTTATTTTTAAACTAAATATAGCTGCACTTACCTACAAAATATTAAGGAAGTTATTTAATTAATAATAATACATTTGTTTAATTTTAAGAGTTCTGTTGTTCAGTTGAGAGATTTGGATATCTCTTAACAACGAGGTCTTGAGAGCCGACTTAAGGGTTATGTGTAGTTAGAAAACATTAAAAGTTAATGAGTAATACGGTCACGTTTTATTGATGTGTGTGTATATATATATATATATATATATAAGGATAATTTGAGTTTATTTATGTGTTTTACGTTATTCAAACTTGCAATACGTTTCTTTTTGCTCGCAACTACACTTTACGTCACCCATATTTTTTGCACAAACAGCTATGTATGGTTTTACGTTGTTGAGTGTCCGCCATTTTGCTGAAGCTTGTGGATACGTGTCAGTATAATAATACAGACATTTCTTGAGGTTTATTACAAACACGGCACTTGTAGTTTTACAAACAAATAGTTTTAGAACAGAAATATTTGTACTTTTACAAGCATTTGTAAAATTATAAACAAACTCTCAGTAAAAATTACATTTTTTCTTACAGTGTACCTTTCAACAGTTCACCACACGCCGCTGACTAAAATATACGCTTCGTAAATTATGCCANATTTTTTCTTACAGTGTACCTTTCAACAGTTCACCACACGCCGCTGACTAAAATATACGCTTCGTAAATTATGCCAAACGAATAGCAATCGTTCCGCCACGTAAAAATATTCCATTATTTAGTAATAAATGTGTATTGTGCTTGTAAAGGGCTTTGCGAAGTTGAAATATAATGTATTCACATGCATATGCCATTTTAAAACTCCACGAAGCGACCTCGAAGCCTGTGAAATTTCAAGTGTAGCTATCTTCACTGTTACTGATTTGTCTCCATTTTCGCTATTTCGGTTTAGAGGTAACTATTGATTTTCAGTGGAAACGTTTACATCTGGCCGCCCCAAACAAATGTATAACTAGAGACACCCAATGTTTGTGAAAACAGTTCCTGTCTATTTGTATTTCTAAACACTTCAGCTCAGACACTCGCGATTGGATGGTTTCAACTACTCTGCTCATCTTAGGTGCAGTAGGTCCTACAAGAAATATGTTTCTTTATTTGGTGTTAGAAGGTATTATCTTAATTGTTCTATAGTNTTAGGTGCAGTAGGTCCTACAAGAAATATGTTTCTTTATTTGGTGTTAGAAGGTATTATCTTAATTGTTCTATAGTGACAGGCAGGGCCAGTGACTTTTCGCGTAAAAATCTGAGCACACAGTAGACTCCAATACTTTATACACACCTCAGCTGTTGTTATACCTCCATTGGCTGCTGGTGTCGTGTCCGTCTTCGACCAAGCCACTCGGGACTAAGTTACTCCAACACTGAACCTTCGTGATTCGTGCGCAAACGGTTAACACGGCCCAGAATATTTTTTTAGCCAATCAATTAAGCTGGACGACCCTACAGTGCTTTGGACTGTATCCTGTCTCGAAATCTTTCCTCGAAATATCACTGCCCCTAGTTATAGGTCATATATGCACTGAGTTCTGAGACGTATATTTTATGTTGATGAAATATTTGTTTTGACCTGAAATTGGTATTATTTAACATTTCTGAATGACTAATATTAATTGCAGGCNATGTTGATGAAATATTTGTTTTGACCTGAAATTGGTATTATTTAACATTTCTGAATGACTAATATTAATTGCAGGCTTATTTCTTTATTCGTACGATATTGATAAATTTTTTACGAGTCGTTGATATACGTAACGCCAGTCTCATGATATTCTGCCAAGAAGCTTGCTAGTGGAGAGATANCATTTTTTACGAGTCGTTGATATACGTAACGCCAGTCTCATGATATTCTGCCAAGAAGCTTGCTAGTGGAGAGATACATTCACATAAAATATTGATAGCAAGTGTGTAGTTATTTTATTATTGACTTTTTAACAGAAACTGTAATTTGGTAAACACTTGTATTCAAGGTGACTAATTAGCTTGAAAGAATGCCCTGAATTCAAATTACTTTGAGTTGGGAATACAGGCAATATTTTGACTAGAATTATTAACTTTTGAGTAACATACTTTTGGGGGTAATATTTTTTATTATTAGTAACTTATATTACTCTCGTGTGATGTTGGTTTTATATTGCACTGTGTATATTTTATGATTGGTTAGCTACCAGTGTACACTTACTCATGGATAACAACACATCGCTAAAATAATATAATATTATATAAATGAATTAATACAGTCACCACCAGATTTTTTTTTTNTGGATAACAACACATCGCTAAAATAATATAATATTATATAAATGAATTAATACAGTCACCACCAGATTTTTTTTTTTACATTTAAGGGTTGTATTTTTTTTGTTTTTTTTGTTTGATGTGTCACTGGAATAAGTGTCCTATTCGTCAAATAGTTTACACTGCTGTCCACAGACAGTTATGCCACTACAGGTTTTTCTATAGTTCTCCCAAACACTTGGAGGTTTTCCTNTTTACACTGCTGTCCACAGACAGTTATGCCACTACAGGTTTTTCTATAGTTCTCCCAAACACTTGGAGGTTTTCCTATATTTTTTATGTATCCCTTGCAGGCGTAGGCGAAAATTAGGTGTCCCTACTCACTCTGGTACAGGAGCTAACGAACGAACAGCTGAGGCTAGATTGCACAGAGGACTACTGCATAACCGGAACACACCAGACAGACAAATACGCCCATCCACATTTGTTCTCGGGAAAAGATAATGAAAAGCTCGAGTGTACGTAGGGGTGGAAGTAGGACAGTGTTGGTTCGACGCGAGGGAAACGCAGAGGTCAACCCGCTGCAAGGAATGGCCAAACGGGCAGAGATGTTCCCACAGACGCCCGTGGTCCTCGGAGAGGTCGCGAGTGTGGACGAGGGGAGGGGGGTGTAGGGTGCACAGGAAGTCCGGCACCGGCATTTAAATTAGAACATCCGACGTTGGCCGCGGGTAGAAAAAAACAAATGAAGCCAGTCCAAGAGGGAAATGAAAGCGTGTGCGTGGGACATTTACTTCTGCAGCGGCGCAGATGCACGCACGAGCCTTCCAACAGAGTATTTAAGAATACAGAAGCTAAAAGGGGTCGCGGTGGTGTAGTGGTTAGACTACTCGCCTCCTGCCTAGGCGAACCGGGTTCGATTCCCGGTGGAGTCGCTCCCGGGTTTTCGCA
>NQII01008643.1:0-12518 GCA_002778355.1 Clitarchus hookeri | reverse complement strand
TTTACACTGCTGTCCACAGACAGTTATGCCACTACAGGTTTTTCTATAGTTCTCCCAAACACTTGGAGGTTTTCCTATATTTTTTATGTATCCCTTGCAGGCGTAGGCGAAAATTAGGTGTCCCTACTCACTCTGGTACAGGAGCTAACGAACGAACAGCTGAGGCTAGATTGCACAGAGGACTACTGCATAACCGGAACACACCAGACAGACAAATACGCCCATCCACATTTGTTCTCGGGAAAAGATAATGAAAAGCTCGAGTGTACGTAGGGGTGGAAGTAGGACAGTGTTGGTTCGACGCGAGGGAAACGCAGAGGTCAACCCGCTGCAAGGAATGGCCAAACGGGCAGAGATGTTCCCACAGACGCCCGTGGTCCTCGGAGAGGTCGCGAGTGTGGACGAGGGGAGGGGGGTGTAGGGTGCACAGGAAGTCCGGCACCGGCATTTAAATTAGAACATCCGACGTTGGCCGCGGGTAGAAAAAAACAAATGAAGCCAGTCCAAGAGGGAAATGAAAGCGTGTGCGTGGGACATTTACTTCTACAGCGGCGCAGATGCACGCACGAGCCTTCCAACAGAGTATTTAAGAATACAGAAGCTAAAAGGGGTCGCGGTGGTGTAGTGGTNTTAACTTCCGAGTGCGGTGGAATATACACACTGTTTATTACTTACATGGCAATATTTATTTAAGAAGGTGGTTAAAGAATAAAAAAAATGGCTAAAAGGAAAAAGTAACTAGGGCGCCTCAAATGTGCCCACTTTACCCTGAACAGCCTATAATGTTTGCAGACTGCGAAGCTCAATGACCAATCTTACACGTGGGTAAATTATTCGCAATCCGTCTTACTGGTCTAGGTCCTAATTGGTTCATATAACTGTAGTAGAACATATAGAAGAGAGCTCATTGGCTGTGACAAAGAAACAAGAGTTGTGTTGACTTAAGCACAGCATGCATAATAAAATTTGTTTGCAACACCTGAAACTGTAAATTAAAGTGGGTCTGAAAGGGGTATTCGTGCTCGCCACGTCCTATACGGGACCGCATGACATCCGACACGCTTACTCTGCTATACAACATTCGTTATTGGCTGATCACGAGCCACCGGGGTGCCGTGTTGATTTTTGCCCCAATCAAGTGTATTTAAGCGTGTAAAAGGATTCCCAATAAATCGTGTTCTTTAGTGTGGTTATAATAAAAATTAAATTTTACGGAGGAAAATTATTTTTGCTGGTCTGTAGTGTTGTTGTAAGATCCTGTTGAACACTCGCCGAACGTAAAGTATATACGCGTGCGAGTTTCGTTCTTAAGAACAAAGGCACTTCCAGAGTAGCTTTGTTCTAGCTATGCTCGGGCGCAGTCCTCAGAGTAGGCTACTAATCGCGGCAGCCATGCCAATACGACATTTTTGGCGGACCGCGGTAGCTAAAAAGACACGAGGAGTCTCTAGTTCGGAGCTTTGTGCAGCCAATCAGTGAACGTGGTTCGCCCACATGGAAAGAGCCGCCACGTATTTTCCCTTCTATGTGTGGGTGTGTCTATTCTGTGGCCCTACAATCGATGATAACCCCTCCGTGTTTGACTTGCTACTATCTATAAAAATATTACTTCTAAGATTTAATTTTAAAACCCAAAGTTTCTCACGACATAAGTAGAGACGCGGAAAAATCGCAGTTTCGCTTTGAGGACAGGTTAAACTGCAAGTTCGTGTCCATTTCAGGTCCTGCTTCTATTAGACACCAGGTCGTTAGGCAAATCCCGGACCACTTTCGACCAATTACGAACCTACAAGAAAAAAAACTCTGAATCCCGTACAACCAGTTCTGGAGTAAAACCGAAGCAGCAGCCAATCAGCTAACTGAGACTCGAATGTACACAGGATTACGGCGTCTATCTTGCTGCCTAACGAATCCTCTTAATTTGTGGCTCTCTAGACATAACGCACTATAACTAGGGGCAGTGATATTTCGCGAAAAGATTTCGAGACAAGATACAGTCCAAAGCACTGTAGGGTCGTCCAGCTTCTTTGATTGGCTAAAAAATGTTCTGACCCGTGTTAACCGTTTGCGCTCGAATCACGAAGGTTCAGTGTTGAAGTAACTTAGTCCCGAGTGGCTTGATCAAAGACGGACACAACACCAACAGCCAATGGAGGTGTAACAACAGCTGAGGTGTGCATAAAGTATTGAAGTCTACTGTGTGCTCCGATTTTTACGCGAAAAGTCACTGGCCCTAGCTATAACTAAGAGACCTGCAAAATTCACGTTATTATTTTGTAACATGTTAGACTTCACTTACGTATACCTGCTTGAGTGCGATTAGTAATTTCATTGGCTACTGATATACGGCGTCATCAACCTCTGTGACTGCTCTACTGGAGATTTTTTACTTATTCATTGATAGACACCCTATTATTTTGCGTTATAATCGGTAGCAAGGTAGACGGCATAGAAGTACGTGTTACCACTACGTGTTCCATTGGAGCTCCGCTAATACGTCACGCCCTACAAAACTCAGAACCAATAGTAAAGTATCAGGACTCTGGTTTCTTCATTACGCGTGGTTGAGTGGAGCAGATAATGAGTTCTGTTTGTGCTGGCAGCCAATAAACAAGTGCCTTCTGCTCGAGTGTGTGGATAACTGTGGATTCTAGTCTGCTGTAACATTGTAACGCGAAATGTTAGGGTCTCTACCCATTGAGCATTTACTACTGGCTAGAAGTGACACTGGGACGTGCCACACAAATCGCCGGCCAGCGGCAGATGACAAACGAGCATACAACATGTTGGTGCAGTTAGTGCAACAACAGCTTGAAAATTTCCCTGCTCTTAAAAGTAAAAGCAAAGCACATATATATTCAGGGTTTCGCTTTATTTCAGTACCAATATTACAAGAACTCGCCATCACCCTACAATAATTTCGGTGGCTTGGATGGGCAGCGGTGGCGTAGTGTCCAGGGCGCTCGCCTCCCACCACGGCGATCCGGGTTCGATCCCCGGCGGGTTCACTCCCGGATTTTTGCATGTGGGAATCGTGCTGGACGATGCCGCTTGCCGGCGGATTTTCTCGGGGTAATCCCGTTTCCCCCGCCCTTGCATTCTAGCACCGCTCCATTCTAGGGTCTCATTTCTGTCATGCCCGGGGATGACGGTCACCTACGGGTCCCAGCTGGAAAAACCGTCACTCGGATGGTGTTGCCTTGCCCTGGGTGCACTCCCCACACGACATTTATTTATTTTTTTGCGTGGCTAGAAAAATAACTACAATATTATCTCTTAAAGAAAGAGAATAGATTGTTTATCCTCTTATAAACGAAACTGCCTGACTGTCAACTCAACTGCCTGACTGGCAATTCGCTGACAGCCAGCCAATGACGAGTGTTGTGCAGTAACGGTAAACGTGTATGGTGTCTGTAGTGTGGACAAACAGGACGGTCGTAAGTCGAGAAGACAGAGACCGCCAGAACTGGTGTGCATTCTACATGTCGTGGTGGATGCAGATGACTCATGAAATCCTGTAAATGCGTGCAGGCCTTAAAGTGTGAGTTATTTAACCCGCACCTAGCGTTAAACCACTTCCGGCAAGGAAAGCCGTACGCACGCAGTAGTTTTTGAGGTTATACATTCAAATTAAGAAACAGATGCTGCCGATGAACATAAATGGTCCCCGAGAGTTAACACTAATGGATAGAGACCTGAAAAATTCGCTGTTTCATCTCGGGACAAGTTAGAATTCAAAACATCGTACGTTTGAATTGCTTATTATATTGGCCCACCCGTTAGTTTACACCTCCTGGACAACTCTGAGCCAATAACAAACACACAATGAAATGCAGACCGAATCACCGTCTTCCACAACAGTGATATTTGCGTTATTTTACATACGACAATGGAGTATAGCCTACAGGTAATTGAACTCGCGAATTTTTCAGGTCTCTACCAATGGAAGCACTGTTCCAAACAAAAATTTCTCCGTTGCAGTGCCTAAAACGATACGCTTATGCAAGACAGAAATTATCAACGTTTTCGTTACTGGTGCTCATAAAATATTATAAGTTTATAGCTTTAGGCTAGAGTTACCAGAATGCTTGGCTACTATATTTCTCAATTTTCTTGTAGAGGCACAAAGGGGACCGAGCACTCGAAATAGACACCTGTCTTAAGGTGCCAGTCCCCCCTACGTTGTATACAGGTATATGGTTTAGAGGACGAAGGCGAGCAGTGAAATGACAGCTGCGGGACGTCCAGCCGAGAAATTCGCGACCCCGGAGCACATACAGTAGGTTATTTCTGTCCAGAGTTCTGGCGGCTCGCCAGGAAAGATGCGAGCCTGTCCCTATCCAGCACTGAAACTTCTCATCGCCGTCGCGAGTTTCACTTGGAGCGTGGGTGGGTAGGTTGGGCTCAACCCCTTAACTTATACAGGATGATTCTAAAATCATGGGACAAACATTGAGGGGTGGTAGAGCTCACTAAAACAAACAATTATTGTATAGGTAGGGCCAGTTACTTTTCGCGTAAAAATCGGAGCACACAGTAGACTTCAATACTTTACACACACCTCAGCTGTTGTTAAACCTCCATTGGCTGCTCGTGTCGTGTCCGTCTTCGACCAAGCCACTCGGGACTAAGTTACTCCAACACTGAACCTTCGTGATTCGTGCGCAAANGGCCTCAGCCCGACCTGACCTCCGATATGAGTTAGTGGTCGACGGGGTATACGCGCCAGCTCTCTCCGGGACGTCGCAATTGTTTGCTCTGCGGTTAATTCCAGTGTTTGTTTCCGTTGTTACCACTCCGCCGCCACCGCCGTCCAAATAAAAGAGCCTCTGGTGAGAAGACGCCCGAGGTTTTTTATACCACCATTTGACGCCTTACTTCCTGGTGGTGTCTGCAGTTGTTTTCACACGCCACGCGCCTCATTATTGGCTCTTCCTGTGCCTGGTTAGCCCAGCCACCTCCAACTCCATCGTCGTCATCGCCATCTGTCGCCGGCGTCTGTCCAGCGAGTTGACACAGCCACTGGTGTAGCACTGTGAAGATTTGTGTGTGTGTGTGTGCGTGCATGCGCGCGCGTTTGCGCGTGTGTGTGTGTATATATATATATATACACACACACAAACATACCTATGTATAACATGGTCAGCTGGAGGTGGGACCACCCATATCAAGGGCCACCTGTTTTTCACGAAAAATATTTACGTGAAGACTAGACTCCAATGTCCTATGGGCCTATGGCAGTCAGTAAGTGCAGTTTTCCTTTGGTTATTGGTAGAGACCAGAAAAATTCGTGAGTTCAATGACCTGCAGGCTATGCTCTACAGTCTTATGTACAAATATGCCGATATTAAATGCACATTGGTTGTCTGCTGTTACAGTGGAAGGCGGCGATTGGGCCAGCGTTCTCCAGGAGGTGTCAAACACCGTGTGCACCAATAGCTAAAGTTATATCAACACACGTGTTTTGAATTATAGCATGTCTCAACATGAATAAGCGAATTTTTCAGGTTTCTAGTTATTGGCCACGTGTCTTTATCGGAAGACAATTCCTTACCTGACTGGGCCAATCAGAATTAGGTAACTCCAAACTCCGACACTGAGTGTCCGTGANAATTCCTTACCTGACTGGGCCAATCAGAATTAGGTAACTCCAAACTCCGACACTGAGTGTCCGTGACAGTATTATCCAATCACGAAAGTGGATCTAAGCTCTGATGTTTTGGAGTACAAGTAATCGTGACTTTTTTTTTCGCGAAAAACACCCCGATCCCCATCCTCACAACTATTAAGTACTCTTTCTCGGCACTGCTCGTTACTATTATTGACNCGCGAAAAACACCCCGATCCCCATCCTCACAACTATTAAGTACTCTTTCTCGGCACTGCTCGTTACTATTATTGACGTTCCTCACGCTTTTATTTTGTCCTAAGGCTCTCTGTCGGACCATTTAATTTTAATTTTATTTAGTTTAAATTTATTACACGTTGTTTGCCACTTAAGCCTAAGTGGTCGCCCTTGGTGCCCGGGAAATGGAGGTGCCGCGGTTGACCTGCTATTAGCCAACGTTCCCCACACATCAAAGGGGAGTCTAATTCTATGTGCCAGCACGGCGCCAACTACTTTTACTCATGTACGTACAGTACATTACAACTACTTTCATCAGTGTTGGCCGTAGGCAGTGGTAAGGAAGGGGAGGGGGGCTGTATTACCTTAGTTCATACCCCTACGCTCACCAGTGGTCATTCTTTCTGATAAATGTCCTTACGTCTTATGCACCGTTTCCGCGCCGAGTAGTCTTTAACAAGGCTCGTTACCTTCATCAATTTGCTAATTCCGTATTAATTCCAGTATCTTCATTATTATTTGTCTATGTCGACACCCATGTTTGTTACCATTGATCTGTGCCGGGTCGTCATCACTGTGGTTGTTTGTCTGGGAGCAGGTGACACACAGAAGTTAAATAGAGAGGCGTTTCCTTTGATGTGGGCGTACCCATTCGCTGACAAAGCCACGCGAGCCTCGTGTCTGATTGGCTTCTCCGTGCTGTGAAAGATTCTCTATTGGTTGGACTGTCGGAGGGCAAGTAAATTACCAGCCTCTGAAGGGCGAACGGTGGACCGACATGTTGCTGGAGTTCGCTGTAGATGGGACAGTTTTACTTCTGTATTTATTAAATATTCTGTGGCTATACAGCATACAATTACGCCGTAACTCCTCCGCAGTTAATAGAAACGCTGCCGTCTTAGTATTATTTATTTCCATCATTGCAGACCGGAGAAACTCACTCACCTCCCTCTTTTTTATATATGTTTTTAACACCCGACAAAATTATTTAACGAAATCATCGCTTCCAAAAGGGCCACACGCGGAATACGTAAATGGGCCTGTGAATATCTTAGCTTTCCATGGGGCCACGGTGGTGTGGTGGTTAGACTATTCGCCTCCCACCTAGGTGAGCCGGGTTCAATTCCCGGCGGGGTCACTTCCAAATTTTTGCATGTGGGAATNGACTATTCGCCTCCCACCTAGGTGAGCCGGGTTCAATTCCCGGCGGGGTCACTTCCAAATTTTTGCATGTGGGAATAATGCCGGACGATGTCGCTGGTAGACGGGTTTTCTCAGGGATATCCCGCTTCCCCCGCCCTTACATCGGTCCAAATCCACTCAAATTAGCTTTTCATTGCCTGTTACACCGTGCTTTCGCCGCAGAGCAGGTCACTTACATGTAAGCGTACTCGATCTCTCATTGGACGTGCGAGGCTCTGTAAACGTGCCTTGGGTCTGATTGGCTGATGCATGTTGCGNGGCGTACTCGATCTCTCATTGGACGTGCGAGGCTCTGTAAACGTGCCTTGGGTCTGATTGGCTGATGCATGTTGCGGAGGAATTCCTATACCTATTGGCAAGTTAATCTTAAGACGCTGAAAAAAATTATTTTAGGTACGAAACTTGTGGTACAGTCTACTTTGTCTTTATTATCATACCATAAAATGATAGGGTCCCCACTGAAAGTCGTATGCTGCCAGTCGAGAGAAAGGCTGTACACCAGTTCAGTGCCTTGAGCGTAAAGGCGACTAGACATGCGATGCGCATACCCAGGTCGCCCTTGCGCTCTCGCGTTTCAGTGCCTCGGACAGGCAAAATACCTCCTACCAGACGGCGCCCTTAAGAATACAGAAGCGAAACACGCCCTTCTACCAAGAACTCCATCCGCATACGCCAGTAAAATGGCGTCGCTGGCAGACAACATGGGGCAACGCCGTCTGCCAATCGGCGCCTGGTAACTCAACTGCCAGACGGCAGCTCGAATAAAAAGGGACTGGAAAATTCCGCGAATTCATTTTAGGACAAGCTTTACCTCAAACACATGTGTATTTCTGTCACGGTTTGCAACTGGATTACAGTTTGTTGATTAGACACGCCCGGGTGAACTCTGAGCTATTTACGGACCTGCAAGGAAACAAATACCGAATGCCGTGCCACCTGGCCTGAGGTAAAACTCGCTATACGCTGGGGCAGCAGCCATTGGCTGTGTTTCGCAAGTATAGTTGGTCCATGGAGTCTAGCCTACAGGTCGCTCAAAACGCGAAATATTTCCTGTCCCTCCAAATAGGTAATCGTTCGCAGNGTCCATGGAGTCTAGCCTACAGGTCGCTCAAAACGCGAAATATTTCCTGTCCCTCCAAATAGGTAATCGTTCGCAGAACGCAATAGCCAAGGCGACAAGAGACCCATTCAGGGAGCCTCGCACAGCGTACATCAACCAAAGGAAACACAACGCTATTTCACTTTATCTGTGACTAGGGGACACCCGATTTCCGCGAAAAGATTTCACGACCAGTTGAATTTCATTAGATCCACTTTCGTGATTGTATGGTTTCCGTGTTGCACGTCTTTTAAGTGTCTACGGGCGAATCACGGACGTGCAGCATTGAAGTCGCCTCTGATTGGCCAGTCAAGTAAGAAACGTTCTCTCACAAAGACACGCAGCAAATAAGGAAAAGAAAACTACTGGTGCGCCTGGAGTGTATTGAAGTCTAACACGTGCAGAAATACTTTCGCGAAGTTAGGGAGGCCCTAATCTATGACTAGAGACCGGAAAAAAATTCGCTTATTCATTTTGAGACATGCTATAATTCAAAACACGTGTGTTTATATAACTTTAGCTACTGGTGCACACGGTGTTTGACACCTCCTGGAGAACGCTGGCCCAATCGCCGCCTTCCGCTGTGACAGCAGACAACCAATGTGCATTTAATATCGGGATATTTGTACATAATACTGTAGAGCATAACCTGCAGGTCATTTAAATAGCGAATATTTCCGGTATCCATCCATGACACAGGAAAATCGTGAAAATATTTTGATCTAACATATGTCCGATAACACTCTAGCTAGTATGTCCTTTCATGATTGGACAATCAAGTTTTTGAATGGGCTAAGTTCTATGCAGATCAAACACAAACGTTCTGCTTTAAAGTATCAGAATCCTCATTGGCCCAATGAAATGGGATAGTAGTTTCACACACGCATGACAGCCAATAACGAAAGAAATTCGTTAGATATGTGTAAAGCACATTGGATCCTAGGAAACAGTCGACCTTTCCAACGATAAATAAGTGTCTCTACTTATCTGTCCTGCACAAGGAGGGATAATCCATAAGCTAGGTGAAGTTGGTGATGGTCGTAGAAGCGTGGAGGGTTGATACCTCAAATGACGTAGCATAGGAGGCGAAGTTATGTTATGCAGTATTATCACTCCACAATTTATAATACAGTTATATGTAGGGCCACTGACTTATCGCATTGGAGCACACAGTAGACTCCAATACTATATACACACCTAAGCTGTTGTTATACCTCCATTGGCTGCTGGTGCCGTGTCCGTCTTTGACCAAGCCACTCAGGACTAAGTAACTCCGACACTTAACATTCGTGATTCGTGCGCAAACGGTTAACTAGGACCAGAACATTATTTACCCAATCGAAGAAGCTGGACGACCCTACCGTGCTTTCGGCTCTATCTTGTCTCGAAATATTTTCGCGAAATGTCACTGCCCCTAGTTATATGCAATGCTTAGACAAACTTTCGCGACAGCACTTTACTGTGTGTTTATGTTCTTGAACTCCGTACACACTACTGCAATTCAAGTGTAAGGGATGGTGCTAACTCTGGGCCTCCATTTCGCATCTATGTTCTTAGGTGCTCTGTGGCCGTTCTCAGCGGCGACGTTATCGATGTCAGCTGTTAGACTTGTCGAGGGGGGTAGTTAGGGTGTCGCGACCGTCCGCCCCGGAGCTGTGATGTAACTGCTGGCGGGGGATACGGGTGTTAACTAGCTGTAATCGCCAAACACCAGCGCTGGGAGGGCGATCCCCTGCACCACTCCCCCCCCCCNCCGATTTGGTAAGCTATCGGAATAATTACGCTAGCGGATTCATCCAATACTTTCATTCCGGTAGCGAGTGTTGGAATGCCAACGTGCGTGTTTCTGAGATGGTCATAACGACTGTCGGAATGAAATGCATCGAATTTTCGAGGAATCGATATTACAACTCATTATCATCGCATTTTGCGTGTCATCGCAGACGTTGAACCAATTGTGTTAAATCTGTTGGGACAGGAAAATTAATTTTACAATACGCAAATATTTTCTGCTGGATAAGATGTTCCGTACAATTTCTATTTTTTAAAAAGAAAACAACGATATCTAAGTCGGTGGTTCCGGTAGACAAATCCGCTATCGAGTGTTCAGAAATTGACTATAACAGTCCTGCCTACCAAGCCGGCAGCCGCGAACCTTAAATGGGGAATCAATGTTAGAAGAAATTCTTTTTCGTTGCGTCAATTTTAAAGAATCATTTTGACGCGACTTTCGCAGAAAATGTTGCACATAAAATAATTTTTGTAAAAAAATGATTTATTCGTCTTTTTTTATAAGTAAATTTTAATACAAACTTTTAGAAAAAATAAATTGAACAAAACAATCGGTAAGATGTCTTAACGTAGCAACTTTCCTTAAAAAATTTCACGTAGAATACTTTTTGTTTGAAATAGTTATCTTTAAAATTGACGTGATGTGAAGGAATTTCGTTTGTGGTGTTCGACCCCAAAAAATTAATAATTTTATTTTTTGTACCAAACATTGTTCAACTTGTACACACTTTATGTAGAGACAGGTGTTAAATTCAAAGCAACTATTGTGACTGGATGATTTAATTTATTTTAATTGTTACGAGTCTTAGACGCGTGCGAATCACAGTGATCTAAGTAAATTAATCCTGATAGGCTCAAACAAGTAAGGAAACTTCTTTTCGCGAAGACGCGTAGGATATTAAAATACAACATTCGCGGAAATCTTTTTGCGAAATTGAAGTGTCCCTACATATAATAACCGTATGAAGTACTAGCAAAACTTAATTTTTAATAAAGATTTTACTAGTGTAGTTTTTGTTGAGAATTTTTCAACAAGAAAATCTAATATATTAGGCAACAGCCAATTAATAATTTGTAGCAGCTGTAGCATGTAGAGGACTATGACTTTCAACCTTATTAAAGGAATTTATGAGATTCGAAACAAAAGGTGGCCGAAATCATAAGGTCCCTTTAGGTCAGCTTGTGACATTTCGCCAGATACATAAGAATTTTGTACGAGTGTGTGGATCAGGACTTTGGGACAAACGCGGCAAATTCACCACTGTGTACATGTGTGTGTCTGTGTGTGTGTGTTTGGGAATGGGAAGGAAGTCAGACTTATTTCGCAATCGCGCATCAGACTCCCGACTCGCTCGCTGCAGCAGGTTTTGGTCGCATTAGACGTTCGCGGTAACCTTATTGTTAGAGACGCTGGTTTGTCATGGGAAACGTCGACTGTTTCCTATAGTACAACGTATTGTGCGCATGTCTGACGATTATCTCTCGTTATTGCCTATGATTATGGGCAGTGATATTTCGCGAAAAGATTTCGAGACAAGATACAGTCCAAAGCACTGTAGGGTCGTCCAGCTCCTTTGATTGGCTAAAGAATGTTCTGGCCCGTGTTAACCGTTTGCACACGAATCACGAAGGTTCAGTGTCGGAGTTACTTGGTCCCGAGTGGCTTGGTCGAAGACGGACACGGCCCCAGCAGCCAACAGAGGTATAACAACAGCTGAGGTGTGTATAAAGTATTGAAGTTTACTGTGTGCTCCAATTTTTACGCGAAAAGTCACTGGCCTTGCCTATGATGCATGTATGAAGCTACTATCCCATTTGATTGGGCCAATATGGAGATTCTGCTACTATAAAACAGAAGTTTTTGATGAGTCTGTTAAGAACTTAGCCGAGGAANGATTGGGCCAATATGGAGATTCTGCTACTATAAAACAGAAGTTTTTGATGAGTCTGTTAAGAACTTAGCCGAGGAAGAAACTTGAGCTTCCAATCATCAAACGATAAACCAGCTATAGTATATTCGTGGTTTCTCCACACTTTTTGAACCAAACCTTTGAAAATTCACCCTATGTATAATGGTTTAGGTTGTTTCATAAATATACAATGTTTCACAAACCTTTTATAAGTTTGTTAACGTAAAATTACCTTCTTTTTGGTTAAATTGAAATGTTAATTATAAATGAAATACTATAAATTACAGATAAAATATAATTAATATGAATAAAAACAGCTAGAAAACACGCGTATTGGTAATGCTTAGCAAGAAATAGTTCTTATGTGAAATATTACACCGAGCGCGCACAAATGCGGTGCGTTGTGCATTTGGTGGATTTTCTAAGCATTGTTTGCACGAGGCGGAAGAATATCCTGAAAGTACAACTTAAGTAGGGCTTCAGAAAAGTGTGAAGCAAACGTCAATGGACTATCCAGTATTTTCGAAAATATGTTGGCTCAAATTTTTTTGCTATTTTTAGATGTGTCTACTTACCATGTCAACCTGGTTTGTAGGACATTGCTGCCACAGAGTACTTGAGAATACAGAGGTGAAACGGGCGCTTATACCGCGGACTCAGCCGCACACGC
>NQII01008642.1:43379-60229 GCA_002778355.1 Clitarchus hookeri | reverse complement strand
ATATATATATATATATATATATATATATATATATATATGGCTGCTTTGAAGCCCTATTTTTAATTTTTTGAAACCACGATATTAATTCTGAAGCCATTTTGCAAAAGCTTTGTTATCGTAGTTGTGCCAAATGAACGGAGCTAAAGATCTCATCCACTGATCTCAGTGTATATAATAAAATCATGAAGAGGCTACTAAGGTTCACAGTTATTACAGTTTGGTATTCTTCAATAAACGAAAATCAACAGCAGAGTAAAAGACAATTACAGATTATATAAGCAATAATAAAGTGGTGACTTTTATTCCTGAGGACTGGCGAGGATGGAGGATAGTTGAAGTTTTTCTTACAAGGATTCGGGTGGATGGGAAGAGGTTTTCGTAATTTACCTGGAGAACCAAATTTCATCTTGATATATGAAGTTTATACTCTCCAGGGATTAGATAAATTTCAATAATACTTCCGGGGTCTTTTCAACCCAATCCTTCTAGAAAATTATAAAGAAATTTTAAAATTTTAAACTTTAACTTCACCCCAAATTAAATTTCATGGCAAGCATTGCGTGTTTAGACCTAAGAGTACACAGAGGGAAATAAGACCCCAGAACAGTTCCGGAACCCAAGTACGCCATGGACGTACACGCCAATACCGTAAAACGTGATAACATTAAACACACATTATATAGATATATATATAAGTTTAGTAACAGCTGTTATGGCTCTGTCTAGAATTAAATATGCTTTAAAGACTAAATGGCAAGAAAAATATTATCAGAAACTGAACAGGTGGAATAATTTCTTATTAATTGTTTATCTACAACGTTGACAAAAATACAATTTTATCATGAACGTCTTCCCGAATTACAGCAATATTGGTTGTATATAAATGAGGCCTTTTGTGAGATTAGTAATGCTAAAACTTATAACTAGTACACCTATTTTAGCGTTTTTAATGTAACATTTATTTCGTTTGACGATTAAATCAACTTTCATATATGATTGGTCTAACTTCGAACAACAAATAAAGGAGGCATGGCACGGTGTCAAACAGTGATTGCTAGGTCTGACCTCTGGCTAGATGACTAAATTCGACCCTAAGAGATGGCCAGGTTTGAACTGAGACTTCCTATTCAGGTGAACTCCATGGCCGAGATTTCTATGGCGTTCCGGGTTTGAATCCTGGGTGATGAAAGTACGTATATAGCGTTTCTTAGGCTTAAGTTTAGAATAGTTAAATTTGTACGTCATCTATCTCCTTTCCCGATTAGCTGCCCGAAGTAAGGTATTAGATCAATTAGCCCAATACATTACCAATAAA
Source organism: Clitarchus hookeri (assembly GCA_002778355.1). Taxonomy (NCBI): domain Eukaryota; kingdom Metazoa; phylum Arthropoda; class Insecta; order Phasmatodea; family Phasmatidae; genus Clitarchus; species Clitarchus hookeri. The sequence continues at coordinate 58,914 of NQII01008642.1, read as the reverse complement.
GGAATGCCCTTTCCAATCCATATGTAGGCAGTGCCCTCTGCACCTCCTTCAAGCGTGCATTATGTAGTTTAATTCCCTATATTACAAAATTGCCTGTTTCAGTTAATGCATTGCCCTTGCTTTTTGCTAATGAGTGGTGACGTATTACACAGCCCAAATGCTGTGGCCCGACGATTTGATAGCTGTCTCAGTCTCTATCCCTGTTCGACCGCAAGTAGAACATTTTAGCTTGGTTGTGTTCTAGGCGAATTGAGCACATTTGGAAGCGCTGTTTGAAATCTACTTGTATGGGCATAGCGTATTATTCCGCCATGTGAAAAATTAACATTGCCGTCGACCTGATCACTTTATTCATGCTTCAGTCAAATGAAACGGTATAATTATTATAAAAGTAAATATTTTACAAATTTACCAACTCATACACTTATATGCGTTAAAAAAACAGAAAGAAAAAGAAATAAGTTCAGTCCTAATTCTTTCAATTCGACAGTAATAAATGGGACTACTTCCCCTTCGTCGGAACCAACTTTACTGCGCGCGTTCAAGTCAGTGTGCCCATTAAATTTTATCCACGTAAGGGAAGTGAAATATTTTGAAAGGTTGATTTCAAAACTGCTTATTTAAGCGCGAACAACCTGTAGCTTGAAATTACTATGTAGTTTTTCCACGAGGTAAAAATGTACCGCCGAGGAATGGATTCCGACAACGACGTGTCCGGAAGCCTTAAAATCCAAATTGAACTGACAGTCAACAGTTTTCCTAATTATTGGTTAAAAGCAAGTTTAAGCGAACATGTCGCTCACTGTGACAACTAACAAGTATCTTCATAAGTAGTTCGAAAGAAGTAATTGCACTTCTGTAACAAGACAAACCACCTCGGAAGATGGTTGTTATTAGTGAAAAAGTAACCTTGAAGGAACCTGCAAGAAACCGCAATCCAGCTTCTTCTGTGAATACTCGTGGTATCCAGTAAAAGGTTTTTAATTTTTTTTTTTTATTACATAGTTATTATGAACGGCTTCGTTTCGCGGTTATAGATACAGGATCGCTAGTTGTCATCGGAAGAGCGTATACGGAATCGGTCCTCCCTACAGGCACACGTTGATGTAGAATCCTTCGGTCACTGGTACAGCCTGTTACGTTCGCAAATAAGCTACGCAAAGTATCGTAGACGCCTCGCGCCCCTGTGCATTGTGGGACGTGCCCGACCATGAACTCANCGCAAATAAGCTACGCAAAGTATCGTAGACGCCTCGCGCCCCTGTGCATTGTGGGACGTGCCCGACCATGAACTCAAAATGAGTTTTGGTATTTAGCGCCGAGCAAACGAGCGATTACAGTGACCTTTTAGAGTCGCCGGGCCTCGCCGCGGTTGGCGTTTCCGACCCCGTTTTCCAGCCTCGTCTAGCGGCCGTTGCGATAGGTCATCAGAGCTGGGCCGAAGCTCTCAACTCCGGTATTGGCTAATAATTCACGTCGCGCACGCTGTGGACAGAAACGGTACAAAGCAGATATTCTGGAACTGTGGTCCGCGGACGTCTTCGAGCTTGTAGTCAGGAGTCCGCAAGCGTNAAACGGTACAAAGCAGATATTCTGGAACTGTGGTCCGCGGACGTCTTCGAGCTTGTAGTCAGGAGTCCGCAAGCGTAACTAATATAATTTACCTTCCATAAATATGTGGTGATTGTGTTGTAACCGTGTAACATTTTTGTTATAGTCTATCCGCGGTTTCATCACACTTTGAACCAAACCTTTGAAAAATCACCTTACGTATGACGTGCTTGGTTGTNGTCTATCCGCGGTTTCATCACACTTTGAACCAAACCTTTGAAAAATCACCTTACGTATGACGTGCTTGGTTGTTACATAAGTATGCCGTGTATCAAAGTGTTTCATACTTGCGCTAACAAAAAATTACCTCATTTGTGGTTAAATTGAACTTTTACTTATATTCTATCAATAAATTATATTATTTCATTTATAATTAATATTAATTAAAACAGATAGAAAATTAGTTCGTATACAAAATATTATCAGCTTTATTCACGCGTAGATGAATGGAATTGCAAAATTGTTAGGAACCTGAAAACGTCAGTAATATGCTTTGTTTTATACAAATGCGCATATAAAATATAAATAAGTAAAATTACAACCCTTTCTACTATGTGTAATTAATATGCTAATTTTAGTATGACATCAAAGCATGGAACTATTTTTTTGCCGTCAACTACAATTTTACTGGGAGAACGCCAGTCNCTAATTTTAGTATGACATCAAAGCATGGAACTATTTTTTTGCCGTCAACTACAATTTTACTGGGAGAACGCCAGTCAGGGTGATTGTCAAAGCACATTCAGTTATGGGCAGCTTATTTCAAAAATACCTAGATGGAGACTCGTGTCGCACTTGCGTTCTCGTACCCTGCGTGTCGCTGCTTGGAGACGGGGATAGATAGCAGTTCTCGATACGTTGCATTCTGTCGTGTCTGGGAAAGCTAGTGTGTTTGTGCGAGTTTTTTCCTTGTCTTTCTTTTAGTGTTGTCTTATTTGTGTAAGCAGATGACTAGCCTGTGTCGTCTTCGGTGTGTTGTCTGTTCTGTTTGCCTTATATAGTTTTTCGCGTGTGTGTGTATGTGTGTGTGTGTGTGTGTGTGTGTGTGTGCGCGTGCGTTCGTGCGTGTGTGTATGTGTGTGTGTGTGTGTATATATATTTTTTTTTTCCGCATTTAGCTTGCTGTTTTGTTTTATGTGACACGATTCCTCCAAGGAATTTTTCTGGCTTTGTACATATTCTTGACTACAGCATACTTGGCTTGCATTCTGTCTGGTAAAACTGTCTTTGTTGTTTATCAGTGTTGGCCTATTTTACAAGCAGGTTTATAGCCTGTGTTGTTTTTTGATGTGTTATCTGTTGGTCGTGTATACATATACATAATTTCCGTGAATAATTGCTGTCCTGTTTTTATTGACTTTATTCTCTCTTGGAATTTTCCAGTGTTGTATACATTTGTTTATTTTCTCGTCCATAGGTTAGGGGAGGATGGGGGAATTGCGGACGCTGAAGGGAAATAACGCACAACATTCGTACTATCAGTAATAATCAGTCTGTCTTTATTAATTATTAATCTTTAGTTATACAACTACAAAAACAATTATACTTATTAAACGAGATCAATCAACAAATACAATATTTTTAGCAAAAACAAAACCTTGTCTGTCCGTAATTACCCGTAGCGCTCGGGGTAAATCCGGACTGACCCTGGGTTAATTACGGACAGCATGGGGTATTTACGGACTAGGTCCACATCATAGACAAAAATCACAAGTAAAGCCTTTAGAAGAACTTCCTGCAGTGCAGTTCTCATGAGCCCACTTGTTACACTTTGAACACATAATCCAGTCTTCGACGGGTGGATCACTGTACTTTTCTTGACAATAAATGCAAAAGTAATCATCATTTCTTTCATTTTCAAAATTATTTAGATTTCTTACACCCTTTGATCCTTTTCCTGTAGAAATTTTTGACTTTTTTAGCTTATTAGATGTAGTTTTATTTTCGTTTTCTTGAACTTTTCTTTTCTTGTCTAATTTCGTTTGTTCCTTTTCTTCTAGATTCTTTCTTTCCGGTGTGCTGGTAAAAATGATGGAATGCTTTTTGTTTACTGCCCGTTTGCTACGATGAATTTGTAGAGTTGGGACCTTTATTAAATCACTAAGCGGTACTGATGAAGATTGACTAGTTTGACTTGTCGTACTTTGGTTTAAATCAGCTTCACTTATAGCATTATTTTCATTTATTTCGTCTTGATCAGGTACATCGGGAACGGATTCATCGATAATGTTTATGTTACTAGAGGGCTGAGACTCTTGTTGAGATCTTACTTCACTAGGAATGCTGTTATTAGCTGCATCACTAATTTGAGATTCGCTATGAAACTCTCTTTGGCTGTTATGATCAGGACTCACATGGCTGGTATCACATGGAGTTTCTGGTGTAATTATATCACCGAAACTTTCGAAAGTGCCCTTGAATTTATCTTGATCAACTGGGAAAATTCCAGCACTCTTGAAGCCATTTATAGCTTTATCAATAGACGAGCATCGGTTAAAAGCTTTTGTATAAAGACCAACAATATCAAATGCTGTAATTTTTGCTCCCGGATGGTTAACCATATAGGTTTCACACTCTCTGTTGTATGCTGTTTTTACTGGTCCATGAAAGGTCAAGTCTAATGGCTGCATTCTATGCGATGTATGTGGAGGCAATGTCAAAACATGGATACAATTTTTACGACAAAACTCGTAAACTTTCAGACTAATATGGCTCTCGTGGTTGTCTAGAACTAACAAAACGGGATTGTCAGCCGATGGTTTAGCGAATTCTTTAAAATGCTGGAGCCAATCAACAAATATTGATTCATTGATCCAACCAGAGTCTGAAACACAAGCTATCATGTTGCTATTACTGTCTTTCATAAGCTGAGCATTCATCCTTTTTCTTTTAAAGATAAAAAATGGGGGAATGTACGAGCCTCCAGCATTAAAGCAATTCACAACTGTAGTTAAAGAACCACGTTCTGCACTGGTACATTTTCCAACCTGTTTTAGCCCCTTTGGTGCAAGGATCCTGGAATTGCGTTGTACCGTACTAATTCCAGTTTCATCTATATTGTAAATTGAATCAGATTTAAATTTGTATTTAATCATGAGAGCTTTCAGATTTACAAAAAATATATCGGTTTCTTCTTCATTAAATGCGGTAATTCTATTTATGGAAGTAGCTTCAGGCCTTCGAAGTGATATATTTGGATGTCTAGCCAAAAAATTGTAATACCAATCCATTCCTGCCATACCAGTTTCTTTATTGAAATTATGTTTTATGTTATTTGCGGTGGCAAAATCGAAAGCTATCTTTCTCAGAGTAGGTATTGTTATCCCAAAGAAAGCCTTACATGACTTTAAAATAAAATCAACCAGTTCGTTTTCTTGTATTTCGTTAAAAACAGATTTCTTACCTCTCTTTGGTATTGTAGAAACACTGCCTTTTTTCACTTGGTCAAACAAAGTAGCTCTGGGAATACCATATTTTTCTTCCGCCTGACGAAAAGTTATCTTCTGGTCTTTTAATTCTTGCACAGCTTTTTGTAATGATTCGATGGTGTATGATTGTTCTTTTTTTCTTATATATTTCCGAGGCATCTGAAAATGAGCAGTTATTGATTAATTTCATAATAGTTTATCGAATTAGGGGTAATTGCGGACGTCCGTATTTACCCCGCAAGGCTTGTCCGCAATTAACCCAACTGGGTATTTTAAAATCAAAGAGAGAAATTTGTAGGTTATGAAAACGTTCCATAAAAACAAACATTGGCGATTCAAACTCCATTGACAAAGCTATCCATAGAAAATATCACTTTTTACCATCACTTAGTATACAGACCTGTCCCTCGAATTACAAAACACTAACAATTAGATCAATATACACTTTTTGTTTAAATTTTACCTACCTTTCAAACTGTGCGCAGCCGGCTGTCGTAAGTTTTTGCGTGGCACTAAAATGGCGGAAAGAAACAGGTGACAGCACCGGGCTGCCGCGGGGGGGGGAGGGAATGAGTAGATACTTGCTAGTCCGTATTTACCCCGCGTCCGCAATTCCCCCACCCACCCCTACTTGTATTTTTTTAAGTTTTTTTTCTTGTTCAGTTTTTTTTCCCATGACCGACATCTCCATCGCAATGGCGAATGTCCAAAAATCTCCATCTAGTCATTCACCACCATTGCACTTTTCATTCAAAGATAACTTAAAAAATTCTTTCAACAGCGTAATTTGTATGCAACAAGGTATGCTCCATATTAATGTATTGTTTAAGGCCATTGATACGCGGCGAAAAAAGACACACCTCGGGATCAAATTATTTACAAATTATATGATCTCTTAAATGTACTAATTCCTTTAAGAGCCCAAAAAATGCGTAGGGAGATCAGAACAAAAGTTCCAGGTGATATCATAAGACAACCATGGAGACTTCACATGTTCACGCTCACTGCAGTCAAGTCTGTTACAAAACACGTGGTTTATGTTACATCATAAACAAAAAAAAAAACTCCAATGAAAGTAGAAACACCGGCTAATAAGTTTATGTATATATTTATATACGCATTTTTCCAACAGTAATTAAAACCACAACCCAAAATTAAGCCTACTTTTTAGGACAAAACTGTACAAAATTCATTTTGTAATCAACTAAACTAAAACATTTCAAATCAGAATTTTATATAGTTCAAGCCACCAATAACACCAAACTCTTTAATTATCGTAAAAAAATTACATATTAGATTATACACTTTCAAATTTGTAGTGGATAAACATTGGATATTCTTTGCAGGATCTTAAAATAATATTTTTTAAATTTATAAAATATACATTACACAATTTTAAATGTAATAATATGTATAATGAGTAACGTTTCACTAATTTTAAACGGGAAGATATAACATGCACCAAGGGCCTTAAGTTTATGTGTCAGAACTGTGTGCCCTAACGACATACTTAGAAAAACTCTAGTTTTATTAGGCCTATAAACATTTTACGAGATAAAAGGAATTCCAAATAATTAACCGGAAGTACAAACTTTCGTGCTATTTGTATGCTAGCATCGCTTAGAACTTTTGAATGGTTGCCGCGTTACTAAAGCCTCAAGTGCAATTTAGCTGTCGTTTAAAGGACGAGCCCATTTACCCTGTTCCGTTCTACTCACATGATGAAATTAATCATGCTTAAGTTGTCTACATCACAGGGGCTTCCTCTTAGTTGTTTCCGGTCAGCATCGCAACAGCATGTTCCCGAAGTAGCTCTCTTGTCTGATAAGTACAATTTCCTGTTATCGGCGGATTTCCTAGTATCATTCGCGGAATAACAATAACGCATCAGCTGCATATGCAACGTTATGCTTACGTCACATGCGAAGACGTCGACAGTGCTCTTAAGAATNAACAATAACGCATCAGCTGCATATGCAACGTTATGCTTACGTCACATGCGAAGACGTCGACAGTGCTCTTAAGAATTGTATGCTACTTGTATGCTGCTCGCCGTTCTGAACCTTGCATTATTAGTTGGTTTTATTCAGTCTAATGTTTTATGCCTCACGTCGGATCACTAAAGCCCGTGGGGCCACGTAGGCGCAGCGGCTAGACTACTTGCCTCCCGCCAAGGCAAACCGCGTTCGATTCCCGGCTGGGTCGCTCCCTGATTTTTGCACGTGGGATTCGTGCCTGACTATGCCACTGGTCGGCAAATTTTCTCGGGGATATCCCGTTCTTTCTTCCTCTGCATTCCGGCGCTACTTCATACTCACCTCACTCCACCCGACGTTCAGAGCCGCCCTAATACCTCCACTTCGCTCTCCACTCCACTTGGAGCCTGTGTGCTACGATGCAATGTTACGTACAAGCACCGGTAGAAGGTTGTATGAGACCCGTTAACCGAGTCTGCTTGCAAGCAGGTACGGAGGTTTCAGTGGAATAACCTGTCACACCGACGGTTGGCTCAGTTGATAAGTCACTGGCCTCTTTACTCCCGAGGTCGTCGGTTCGAACCCAAGCCCCGACGGGAAAGAAAATCTCGGACCGGAGGTTCACATGCGGGGCGTATTGTGTACACTGCCGTGGAGTGTGGGTTTTCCTCGGGGTTCTCCCGCTTCTTCCTCCCGTCTTCATTCCGCTGCGTTTCCAACTCCATCTGTCACGCCTCATCCATTATCCGGGCTCGTCTCTCGGCCGGCTCCAATTAGCACCTGCCTGCTATTGTCCATTTGTAGACCCTGCGTCAGACTAGAATTATATGTGGATTTTCATTTTCAGCGACATATACACATGCATACGAAAAACAAGTCTGCATCTTTCAGGTTAATAGTTCAAATAAATCAAGAGCACCACACTTTCGCAGTGGGTTCGCGACCATATCAAAACAAACATACAGCACTTGCAGAACTATGGTTTAAGAATTTTCACTCTGAAAAGCAATAACGCTTTCCCCCGACATTTCTCCTCACTACAAGACATTTTTCAGCTTACATTAACCACGTGGAAAGAATAAGACATTATTTTGCGACATGCGAAAATATGCTTTCGCTTTCCCGCTACTAAACCACAAATCGTTCCATTTCTAACTCTATTTCTCACTCATGAAATTACTTTGTATTCGCAATTTTAAAAGCAAATTATGCATTATTTAATTATTTTTAAATCTCAGCAGAAATTTTAATTCAGATAATATACTAATATAAGAATAAACCACAATTTTCCACTATTAAATATTTAGTTTTTAATTATATACCAATACACTGTATATGCCCAAACAAACTTAAAAATATACATTATGTAAAAAGTTAAGAAAAAAAAGGTTACGTAAACATTAATAAATTTTTGGGAGGGATGGTATATAATGGTCAAGAAACTAAAGCTTCCTCAGAGAAATAAGATCTATACTATGATCAAAATCAAAAGTCTTTATCTAAAATGTGATTTCTTTATTTGAGACTAAAACACCCTTGATTAGAATAATCTTCTTTACGTCAAAGTAAATCAATACTGAAAAGTCTCGTAAAAGAATAAACGAGGCCGTGGGCCACAACGATCTGAATGTGTATCGTTTGACGGATAGATCATCGCTTCCAACGGACAATAAAAAAAAGCAATATAGCTTGATTTCATGATCCTCATTTTTTATAATATAACTTAGAAAAGAAGATTGAGATAGAACACAACTCACTTATTGTAATGNATTTCATGATCCTCATTTTTTATAATATAACTTAGAAAAGAAGATTGAGATAGAACACAACTCACTTATTGTAATGTATCAAATCAATCACAACAGTGACTCAACTATAGTCGGTTCACGACTGGAAGAGACTTTCTTGAAGCCCTGCTAAATATCTACTTTCAAGCCCATTTCGTNTTTCTGAGAAAAACGTGTATTTCAGACACACTGCAATGCTGTTCACTCATTAGGTAGGCGGGCGCCTTAAGCATGCTCGCGGGGGCCCTACACGATATTAGGCAGGTGTACCAGTTTTTATGGCTCTTCAGTGTAATTACTGTACGAAAACCGATACTGTAACAGTGATGTTTTCATGTTTATCACTCGTCCTTTGTTCCATACTTCATCGAATCGTCTGACCGGTGCTTGCTACACACCATCCGCTATCCTAGTTTACTCTACATTCGCCTATGTTTGCGCTTTGGTGACGGTCGAAAACTCTAGTCTTAACGGCATTTGCCGTATGTCGGCCTGTTGTTCCGTGTTTGCTTTATGTTGCCTCGAATGGTGAGTCCAGTCTCGGTTCGGGTGACCTGAAAAGTTGTTTGAACAGAGTGAGTATTATTTTGTAGCCATAACAGACTTCAAATGGCTAGTCGCCATATTACAGACGATACGGTTAAAAAACATATGAATCAGTGCGAGAAGAAAGACTCTTTAAAAAATGCATATATTATAATCCGATAAAGCCACGTTTAAAAACTCGCTGTGATTTAACTATATCATGCTATTTATTTTATTTTGTAACGTCAATTATGACGGTCTTGATGATGTCAAACATAAGTTCGTAATTGCTATATCGTTAGAACACATTTCGACAGGTAAGTGTTTCCTAAGTTAGGCTATAACTTATTTATTTTACCATTATTATTTTGTTGTCATAGCTGCATACTTGACAACCAAAAACATTAAAATTTATTGTGACAGTATCTGGTTTTATATCATATACGTCTGTGTTGTCAAAACACAGTCTACACATTATTTGATAGACGCAGTCACGCTGTGCCAACAAGCTCTCAAATGTGTTTAAAAATAAGTTAGCAAAGCAGCCAATATGAATGTATAAGGAGTTTTAATATTCACATATTTTCGCAGCTATACTGTCCTTTTTGTAACTACGGTACTTGGAGACTAGACAAACTCATGATATTGCATCATGTTTTTACTTTTTTTTTACAGTAAATATTGGGATTCGTGTCTGCCGCCTGAAGGGACGGGGTCGCGGCCCGCTAGTTAGTGGGTAACCTTCGTAAGTTCAGATATCGGAACGCGGTGAGCAGCTGTCGTGTCTCCGAGGTATTGGTAGCACAACCGTACCAGCGGCCTGCAGCCATCATTATAGTAGCCTGTGGCAAACATCAGAGGCCTCCTTTGCCGGGTGGGTAGACTACCCGCAAATTCTAGAGGCAGGGATACTAAATAAGGGCGACAGGCTCGTCGGCGTCCCGCTTTTGCCCCGGAAATTTCCTTTCTTAGTTTCATTTCCTCGGCGTCCTGTATTTCGTTCGACAGGTAATTGAAGATGTAGACGAACGTATCCAACGAACCGTCAAAGTGCCTCTGGGCGATGGGCTGGTAGAATCGTGTGGAGTACACCGGGCTGGCCCCGATGAAGGAGAATAACAGTATTTAGTTAACATCCTAGTTCTGGTTTTCATTCATTAATTGAATTACAGACGCATTGCCTCGGTACCCATTGTGTAGTTCTGTTCTTTAGTCGACTCACTTGTACTCCGTTTGCATGGTCGTGGCGCTCTCTTTATTCGTTCACTCCCGGAACTAATGTGTGTGTTGGCTTGGAAATGTTTTTAAGAGAAATCTAAAAAAAAAAGGTAGTTTGTGGCTAAAACATATTTTATGCGACGTGAATTCTAGTTCTGCGTTCCTTATGCAAGGGCGTTTGTAAATTATTAAATTTTTACTTTTCTACATTAAAAATAAATATAATTTTTTATAAGTATTTATTGTATTCCATTGTAGTTTGCTCTTGCGTATTGAATTATTTTCCTAATGGCTACTTGCTAACTTGAAAAACCTCCCGTTGAAGACCCGTAGAAATCTGTGTGTACTCAACGCTTACATCCCCTAGATGAGTTTCATTAATTCATCGCATTGTAATTGAATGTTTAGTTCAAATAAGAAAAACAACATTTTATAATTTCTGACATTTTTATGCCGTTACTGTCCCATATATAAGTATTTGAAAAAATACCGTAATTCATTTTAACTATAAACAATGGTACTTCGCCAACAGCGTCATGTTACCAATTTAGAATTTTGGGTAAATAAATGTGCCATTACAGTATATTATTAGTATTCGTTTCAATAAACGGAGCTTAATTGGCTTTAATTACAATTTTTCTAATGTGTAAAAGTCAAAGGAAATAAGTACTGAAAAGTCTCGTAAAAGAATAAACAAGACCGTGGGCTACAGCTGTCTGAATGTGTATCGTTTGACGGATAACTCGTTGCTTCCGGCAACAGACAATGAAAAAAACGTCATTTAGCTTGGTTTCATGGTCCTTATTTTTATAATATAACTTAGAAAGGAAGATTGAGATAGAACACAACTCACTTATTGTAATGTATCAAATGAATCACAACAGTGACTCAACTAGATCTAGCAGCCTGGCCAGTCACACTGCTTTCCTTTCTGAAGTATGAGTTGTCAGTGACAAGGATGGAAATGCAGGGAAGTGTAGTACGATACAAGGAATGAAAGCTATTTGTGTTGTCCCCAGGCGGTAAGCTAAATTGTCCCTCGAACCCCCCCTACCTTCATCATGGTTAGCTTTCCGTTATAAGCCACGGGCAGGCGATAAAGTGGGGGCATGTTTTGCTGTCGCCATCACTCGTCGGAAGGTTGAACTAGTTCAAGAGTTTTTCCAGCTTCACTTCCAAGTCTCGTCAACAGGAGCTACGCTAACGAATTTTACCTGTGGCCACTCATGGGTGTTTTGGCCTTAAGGGGCTCCCTTACTGTCATATTGAGATAATTGTAAGCAGCTGTGACTATTATAATTTTTAAAGAACTATGGGATATTCCAATGTAAATGTTTTTCAAGATAAAAAGGAAAGTAGTCATTTTGTTGCCAATGAAACAAAAATGTGGTCGTTGAAAAATGTCAAAATCAGTTAAAATGGCTATAAGTTGCCCTCTGTTCACAAACAGTTATTCTCCTGTAAAAGAGTGATTTAAATTATACCAATATTACTGTATGTTTTCTAAATAGATTAGCGTATTAAAACCATTCTGAGGAAACAGAATACACGCGAAGCTTGTTTGCGTTGCTTTCAATCGCTGCCGCAATGCTTCTTTAAAGCTGGGCGTGACCTTGTGGCTTTAAAAATTATATATTGGGAAGGAGAGATTAAGGGCGTGGCCTACTTGGAGGTTTTTAGCGCATTTGAGGCAGGGAATCGGGGGAGCGATAAGGACGACACTGACACGCGCGCCTAGTGCCCGTCGCTCCTACGCGCAAGGCGCTGAGCTGGCGTGCAGTGTTTCCGTCGTGCTGCGTCTACCTACGGGACTTTAAGAGGTGACCCTATCATTTTATTGGTAAGTGGTCTGCAGTAAGGTTCAGTACAGGTCCCTATAATAGTTTCGCATGTTTATGACCAGTATATTATGAGATACAGCGGTGTGAAAAAGCCGTTTTTAGCTATTTTGGAGGGCTTAAAAATAGCATTTATAATGTTCATGATAATTTGAGAATATTTTACGTATCTCATCTGAAGTGTTTTTTTTTCTTTTCGGAAATTGGTTTAATGGGGACACGTTAAATTGTTTCGTAAGGAAAGCGCGGATTTCAAACACCCTGCAGCGCTATTCAAGCGACAGGTAGGCGGCGCCATTAGAGGAGTCCACGGCAACACGTTTTCTGTGGAATCACTATTTATCGGCTCTCAATACCTCGTTAAAAAACAATTATCTATGCCTCTACGTTTTTACTTTTATCATATTAAGTATATTCATGGAGAAAAAAAATTGTCAAAATGGTCAAATATAGCATTTTTAAAGCTTGCCCGTGCTGTTTCTTTTAGCGGCGAGAGAAAAGTACAAACATACGGGTGTAGTTTAATCTGTGTGCTTTCATCCAGTGCAATAAAGTCCCAGCGCAACAGATCTAATTTGCGCAGTACAGGACCACGACGGAAACACTGCACGCCTTGCGCGTAGGGGCGACGAGGCACTAGGCGTGCGTGGTAGTGTCGCCCGTATCACTCCCTCGCTTCGTGATCTGGGGACGCACAGCCGTGGACTTCTCTCACGACGTATTGATCTCCAAGGAGGCGCCCCTTGGAATCTGCCCCTGGCGGTGCCTCGGGGACGTCGCCGCGCGCCACGGACGTCGAAAGCGAACGCGTGTGCGAGGCCCTGGTGCGAGGGTCGCCCTTGTCTCGCGAGCACACGTGCGCTGGGGCAGTCGTGCTCGGCCGCGTGTGCGTGCTCGCGCTGGCGGACAGGAGGCGAGGTTGTTGCTGGGGCGTCGGACGCACAGCCGTGGGCCTTCTCACGGCGCGGCGGGCACCCCGAGGAACAAGCGCCACGTTGTTCGCACGCCCGCGGCCGCAGACGTAGAGACCCGCTTTGTCTGCGCGCGGCGCAGCGAGGGCTCCCACCGCGGCCTCGCTCGTCTTCGGCTGACTTCGGGAACCTGAGTAGAACTAACCTTACCATGGCCTCAATCGCGGCAATGCTTGCCCAATCCCGGTACAGCCTCGACACATGTATCCTGTAGTTAGAATGTATCCTGAATGCCTAAGCATATAGGGCTCTGCCCTGAGACGCATTAAGGTCCCAACCCTACCTAGAACCTCCGGCTTCCCTCTTAGGTTTAAGGAGGGTTACAAAGTCTTGTGGCATTTCTCGTCAGATGTCAAGCGTAGAGGACTTCTACTTGAAATAAAAGTAACACGCTACCTGAAGCCATTCCACGCATTTACACTAGTGTGAGTAGTGAGAGATATGTATGGCGCTTGACAGCAGACGTCTTCAATGCCGATGTGGATGAAGCTAGGCGAAGAAGCAGCAGCCTGAGAATGCAACGGTGGCGAAGATGAAAGTACCCGGAGAAAACCCACCAGCCAACCGCAACGTCCGCCACGTATCGTCAAGTGCAATCGAACACGGTTCGCCGTGGTGGGAGGCCAGAGATCATTAGGCCTTGTCTACGATAGGCAATGTTCGCGGACATTTCCGAGTACACTTAATGCTGATTGGTGTCCGTAACCCTCTGACGTCACAGCTCTTTATACTAACTAATGTCCGAATACATCAGGTGCTAGGTTTGTTCGCCAACTTTAACTTTGTCCGCGAACCTATCTGAATATCAGCCTGAAGCCGAATTGTGGTTCCTGCAGGACGTTTCGCGCAAAAGTAACCTAAACTTCTATTTGCTACTTGAAAAAAAAATATAGAATATTCAATAGATAGACGAATATAGTTCAGCAAATACAAGATATTAAAGACGTAAATAAACTGACATGCAGAATCAAAATATGTAAACGTCGAGTAACTGACAATGATTATCTAAACATTTCAACCTACAGATTACAACACTTTTAGAATAATTATACAATTTGGAACTTAACAACTGAACACAATCGTCAACCAATTTTCAAATGCAAAAACATCAGAAAAGTTGGTGTGTAAAATGTAGTCCGCTTTTTTAAAGTTCTGTGCGGGACAACGCAACTAAGGACACCTACAGCTTAGGTTTGGACATTCCCCGCGGACAAAGCCAACAGTTGACTGGGCTTTACTCTTCTGCGGATTCCGTTTACAGAAGCAAGGCAGCGCTATGGGCTATATCTGCCAGCAAATCAAATGCCTCATCGTCTCTATGTGCAGGTCCTGAACTGACGTGCATTAGTACAGCGTACTTAACAACAAATAAAAACTGCTGCTCCCAATTCAGTTCATCTTTATTCTAGAAGCAGTAGTTTTTATTCATAATAATGCTTGGGAAAAATTTCCCTTTGGACGAAATAACGTAGGCAATATCTTCTATATACGCGTGAAATGGTTTTTGAATGCTATTCGTATACAGTTTCAAGTCCCAACTTAGAAATATTACATGTAAAAATGGCACGAGTTGGTTTTCCCATGCCCCACCGCCAGGGCCACCACCTACCGGCAGGGAGACGCGGAGTCTCTCTGAAAATTGGTGGGTACCGTCATCATAGTCCGGTTTTATACCCTGGTTTTTCGTCACCGAGAGCCGAACTCGTCACGCCGCCCATAGGGCTCGCCCCGCTGACGCCAGAGACTTGTCCTTTACCATACATAGAATTTCTTCACAGGGAAATTCCTGTTTTGGGCCCCAACGGCCTGAATGCCAAGAGGTCCAACACCACTCCAAGTGGTAGGGCCTAGGTACTAACTATCAGCCCAAGCCATCACGGNCACTCCAAGTGGTAGGGCCTAGGTACTAACTATCAGCCCAAGCCATCACGGCAGATACCCCTAGCCAGCCACTAGGAAGCTGGTGTCCCATAAGGCACGGGCGGCAGAGCCCAATTAGTTTAAACAGGGGTGGCACAAGAAGGCTTGTGTCGCCATGGGTGTTGAGGGGCTATAAGAGACGCATCACACACCCTTTCTGGAAGTCGGTACGGGACCGCACTCGGCTACTATAGCATAGTACTGCCACATCACCTTAAGTATCCAGCCTCCTTCCTCCCACCGGAATGACCTTATAATCCT
>NQII01008642.1:0-42714 GCA_002778355.1 Clitarchus hookeri | reverse complement strand
AAAAACTCTTTATGTAGAGCTACATTGGGGCTGGATGGATCGGATGATGAACGGACTGCGAAGAGGGGAGCATCGTATCGACCCAAGATGGAATGCATTCCAGAACATTGTGTAGATACTGTGAGAACAAATTTTCTGCAAGCTGCAATACTCGGTGACATGGGGTCAACTGTATTCGGAATGTGGAGCATGTTACTTTCGCATGTGAAAAATACATTTCGCAGTTTGGTCGACGAAGTGGCAACCTTAAAAGGTATCTCGAAGCCTGTACTGGTCTACATTGCGTTATCTGTCGACATTGCATCGAATATGTGATGGGATGCTAACTGGCGCTACACACACTGGAGAATCATCGAAGCAGAAAACTTCAACTGTGAATGGCGTGGGTGGTTCCTTCCATGCAGCTACTACAATAACACTTTCGCAAATGCTAATGAAGCACGAAGGAATGAAAAGAACGCATGTGTAAGTAGTTCCGTGCGCATGCCATGTCGATGTGAGAAGTGCTCTAAACAGTATACTAGCACCAACCGTTTAAGAAGGTTATCTGAATCAGCGTGAACGTGGTTCACCATCCTATGATGCAGGCCTAGTGGTTCATCCTTCCTATTTGTAGTTCACAGCAAAGGCTGATCCCAATACAACTTTGACCAGCGAATCAGAAGCTACGCCTATCAATTCACCTGGCATTGCATCGCAACCTAAGAAAGTAAGCTTAATGTAAATGGATTTTTACATTCAATTTTTACATTACAATTGATTTTTAAAAAAATCAGCCTTCAGGGGTCTTTTGAAAACGTATGTAGATCCAAATCCGATAATTTCGACGAAATATGTTTTTGTTCATTTCTGATCTGTATGAATCAAAATCAATAAACCAACTTACAGAGGAGGTGGGGAAATACTGAGTCATGAAATGTAACATATGGTTAGAATGTAGCTATAGTAAACGATACATAAAGTATACAAAAAGAAAGCAATCAAGACCTCGAACTTACCTGAGTGTAATGGGGATGACATCGAAGCCGGTGTTGAAAAGAGCATAACGAAGTTATGGCGGGAGTAGGAAGAAATGATATTGAAGGGCTCTGGCTGGACACTAGATATGGTGGATCATCTGAGGATGAGAATAAATGGGATCGGTCCACCCATCATCGATGTCGATTACACGCACTAAAAATTATCCAAAATTCAAAGTGTCACAATTTACATTCAGTTTTCACAAAGTGTATATATGCAAATGTCCCTGGGCATCTGAGAAGCCTACGGATCGGCGATAGTTATACGTTCAAGGCGCCCACAGTTCTGGGAAGAAGTTTATATATGTGTTTTGCTGCAACCTGCGTCGTCAGTGCGAATGACAACAGTAACATAATTTCGTACCTATGAATCTCCACACTGTCAGTGCCTTCGGCGTGAAAGAATGCTACACTCATCCACCAGGTGTAACACTGAATGTGCATTCGCCTCCCAGGGTGCACAGAAATATTTCCATGGCATCATCGACAGATAAATAGGTAGCTGGTTCCTTTTTATGCAGCTTAGTTTGGCAGAGGTCTTGGTAAGTGGCAGATCGTCGCAGCATGTGACGGTACCTGCATAAGTATTATGGATACGTCGGCCGTGGGTCCAGCAGAAACACCATCGAGTTCTTCTGATGGGACACATGCAGCAACAGCACCACCATCGCCATCTTCAGGCATGATGTTGACAGCGCCAAAGACTTCTTTGGTTGAGTAGTCTTCTGTGGGGTCGACTGCAAATTCGGACGAACTGACAGCACCATTTCTTACTGCAACATCTGTTTCTTCGGCTGTACCATCCATTTCCTTGACTGACCTGTCTCCTGCAGAGTTCGGGATGTCGCCTGTATCGCCACCACCAGAGAAAACGTATCCCTGCAGCTACTGCGACAAGGCATTTTCCCATCAACACACCACAGTACCATGAATTTCGTGTCTGAATTAGTAATCCGAACCACATTAAATATCTGTGCTTACAGCGTGAATCGCTTTTCTACCACAACGATACTTACTGTAAACATGTAAAGTAATGCAAAGTTAAACTGCAGGCCTCATCGATGCCTCGGTGCCAGATCTGCAACAAAGAGTTCTTACGGCCTCCGTCAGCGGAGTGATGGACGGTGATTTCGATCATATGGTTCCACTACCAAAATCTTCTGCAACCAGTATGAACGACGAAAAAGACACTTCATCACCAGGAGCAACATCTCATTCCACGAAGATATCTTCATCCGTGGTTACTGCTCCTTCGGATGTGACGATAGCCGAACCATCTGGGACCGCTAGTGTATCATCTATGAAACTTTCAGTGGCATATCGGTGTTGCTTCTGCTGCAACGACTTTGCCTTCAAACTTATTGCACGGTGGCGCGAATTTCACGAGTGTCCGAATGGTTGGCTTCGTATTAAACATATTAGAACTGAAGGTGATGTTTATACGGATGCAGACTTTTTGAACATGAATAATTTTGTAGTTATAAGTTTTAATGAAATTAAAGAACTCAACAATTTACTTTAATATTTTAACACTAGATATTTTATTCCCGTGTTATAAACTGATTTTTATTTTAAAAAATCACTACGACGTTAATATTATTTTAAATTTAGCTAATCACTGTGTCTATAAATGGTCGTAGGGTCTTATACATACATACTTTCCCGGAGCTATAAATGATGCTTGCAAACTGAATTTCACAGCCTGGCCCTAAGAAATCGCAAATTATAATCGCATATGCCTATAAATATTCGCTTGCTTACAACCTGACTTGCAAAAATGTGGGCATACTATGATTTAAGATACTGACCCAAATGAAAAAAAAATTGAGCTCTACTTGAGATGCAAACAATCGTAAATTTACTATGCATTTTTGTAAACAAAATATCCTATTCGGAATAGTTCTTGAGGTATGTACTAAACCAATAATATGCCACTAAACCAATAATACGGTTATAAGATAATGAATAAATATATATGGTATGCATGAAACACAAAAACAAAATTTAATATTGCTATTAGAAAATGTGCCATTGTCGATTTTTGATTGGGTGACTGGGTGAGCGGGGTTATGACATTACATGATCCTTTATTTTTAGAATTTTGTTGGCCAATTGTGTGAGGGTGGTGATGTTAGATGAGGGGTTGAAGAAGGGGATGCTGGTAGGAGAATAGGTGAGGATGGTGAAGGAGTTTAGGAGCGTGGGCCGAGTGGATGTGAGGCGTTGGGGATGGGGTGTGACGGAAGTTAAGGGGGTGGAGAGGGAGGTGAGTGGAGTGAGCTTATTAGGGGGGGGTGAGGAGTTGGGTGTTTGTGTGTGGTGATGGGATGAATAGTGGCGTGTGCTAATTTTTACAAATTTTTTTGGTTACAGGTTTTTATGAGGGAGGAGGGGGGATCACTACGTCCCCCGATGCACTGGGTACCAAAGTGGTAGGCCGAAATTATTATTAAATTTTTATTGAAATAATTTTTAGGCAACATTACTCGATTACATTTTTTTCAATTAATGGAAAAAGAAGAAAAATGGCATAAAGATCTGCAGCGACACTCTAAACGGATATAATTATTAAAAATCCAATGTGGCGGGTTGATACTTTTTAATTTTTTATTAAAATAATTTTTTTATTCAAATTATTTCTAGGGTTACGGGTCGCTGGGGAAATTAACGAGGCCGCCGGCCGCACCTGCGACGTCAACTAATATTGCGGACGGATCCGGAACCCAGAACCCATATCCCAAGGTCATATTTTCTTATACTATTTTTATGCACCTAGTTATAATCCATTCACGGTTAATTCTATTTTTCTGAAACCCTGCTGCTAAAGTTCTACTCCCAGAATATTCCTCCGCCTCATGCCAACAAAGCTTAACCTAGTCCATAAAATTACAGCAAAGTGACAGAGCACCTCATTCGTGCGCAATCAGTGTAATACAATTTTTGAATAACAAGTATTTCTTACTAGGCATTACCAACACACGTATTTGCTCACTGTTTTATTCATATAAATTATAAATGAAATAATATAAATTACAAATAAAATACAAGTAAAAATGTTTAATTTAAACAATAATAATGTGTTTTCATGTTAACACAAGTATAAAACACTTGTGATACATGTCATACTTAGGAAACAATCAAGCGAATCAGACATGGGGTGATTTTCCAAAGGTTTGATTTAAAAAGTGTGAAGAAACCTGCTAATAGACTACAGGCGGACACAGCCGCGACCTAGTACGCCACTTGGAGGCTTTCGTTGCGACAACACACACCGGACACTGAGACACGTTACGTTGCACAAGGGAAGTTTCACCGTGCAAACGTCACGTGAAAAGTCCGGCCGAGAAAGCTAGCGAACGTGTTGAAGCTGACCGAGAAGGATCTTGGGATCCCGTGACGTGGCGAAGACCTCGAACGCGCAGAAGGATGTCGCTGCCGGAGTCTCTTGGTTATTCCCGAGGTGCAAGCGGGCAAGGAGATTCTAACCAAGAAAACAAGAGCAAATAAGGCAGTGAGATCGCCAACTGACTTTCTGTGACCTTGACAGCTAAAGGTGCCATACTGGCGAGAGGAAACCGGACAAGCGATATTTCGAATCAAAAGCGGCATGACTCGGAATTCGACCTCGAAACCAGGGACAGTGTGTACGTGGTCCAAGTGCCGTCGGTGAAATCAGTTTCCGAATATTGAAAATATTTTACTGTGTTGTTACTTATTAAAAAATAACTGCACAAAAATTGTAAATAATTCAAAAAATAAAATTCTCATTGTTTTTTTAAAACAAATATGACATTTTTTAAGTATAAAATTTATTTGCAAAAAGGATTAACACAAAATTGGTTCCGGCTAGTTACAGGACTTCCATACTGCAATTACTTTGAATTTCAAAACTTGATTTGTCTGCGGTAAAGGTTTAACTTTGTTATTTTCTCAAAAGTTTTAACTGTAATACTTCCGAACAACATCACAAATTACCAAGAAAATACTCTTCATGAGATTGTAATGGCATGGACTGTGATTTTGAGCTGTAGCGTATAGAATTAATGTTGTTAAGTTTTGAGATTTTTATGAATGGAAATACAATTTTTAATGTTTTTATAGTTCCTTTTATTAGTTTTTGTAGAGTAACTTTATGCTACATTCATGCTTTTTCCAAGCTGCTATTTCATATCACAACGAAAAAAATATGCAAAATACTAAAAATGCTGAAAATGATTTCTCACCGCATACATAACTATTTAATCATCTCCGTGCGTAATTAACAACACTACTTCAAACTAGGGTGAGATTTTTTTCACAGAACTCTTAGGCAGAGCTACGATTGCAAACATACATGACCAATGCTTCCCTACAAGTTTTCATGCCGAAGCGGGTGAGTGAGCGAAGCTATTTGGGAGGTTTTTAACATCGAGGTCTTGAGAGACGAGGATGAAGCGAGGTGAGAATGGAGCAGCACCGGCATGCAAGGGCGGGGGCAACGGGAGATCCCCGAGAAAACCCGCCGACCAGCGGCATCGTCCGGCAGGATTCCCACATGCGAAAATCTCGGGTCGACCCCATCGGGAATCGAACCCGGTTCGCATTGGTAGGAGGCGAGCAGTCTAACCACTACATCACCGCGGCCCCTCGTGCCGAAACGGGAAATATATTGTGAGGGTAACCACTTTGTTATAAAAAATATTCCAGTGAAGTTCCTGAAGTTTATTAAAATTAAAAACGGGAGGATAAAAAAAATATACATATATTGCTCCTTGTGACAGGTTGGCGTTCTGCGGCAGTCACGCGTGTGTTTCTTGTTTATCACAAGGCGACAGACAACAATTGTATTTCTTTCCGAAGCTTAGCGAGGGAAGTGGCCCCAGAGGGGCAGGGCCTCCCACCCCTCAAGAGGAACAGAAATAATTGAGAACAGAATTTCCACCAAACACTGAAATATCTGTAATGTGCGATGCTCTTCGGGCTGACGAATAGCTGTCAAGATAAGCGGTGGTTTTTCTACAGCTAAAACTTCTTCCCTCCCCAGGGCAGAGTGGTTTTGCTCTCCGAAAACAGTTTTCCCTCCCACCTCTACAAACGTGACAGTTCTCAAGGTCGGGACACCCCCCATAAAATTATCTCAGGAATATAGAAGCACTGTATGTGTACCCAGCAAATCACCCGTTGTTCTTCTGTTCCAAGAAAGAAAGTCGCCGCACACTTTACAACATTTAATTATTTCATTTCGAAGTAGAAACAAAGATTTGAGTGATTAGCGATTGTCATTTTTAAACTAGACAACTTCGTTCTCTTGATTTCTATGATTACGGAAAATAGTTGCACGAACTTTTACAGAAAGTTAGCAGAATTAATCTATTCATTTTGTGATTTGAATATGCTTGCACGTATTTATTCTCTTGAAAAAATTCACAGGTTCGGCCCCTCCTAAACATAAAAACCTGGCCACGTTACTGTTTGCGCAGGTGCAAGTATAGTAGATGCGGTGAAAAACAGGATGGTTTCCGTCGATTTAGGTAAGCAGTTATCGCTACAATCGTTGTTGCCTTTCACAGCACTGACTAAATATGAAACAGACAGATTTTCGTCTTCTGCGCACGTACCCAACTTAAGCTCAAGGATTGCCTAAAGAACTGTCAAATTCATGTACGTCTCAACAAAATTAAACAATGATTTTCTCTTTGTTTACGTCAGGTTTCACAACAAACTCGAGATTTTGAGCCCTCCCCTCCCTGTCCCCAACCAGCCAACAAAAAAAAATAACTTTTCGCAAATTTATTACATTGAATTTCCATTACATTTTAGTAAAAAAAAAAGCCTTTACTAACAAATCAAAGCACTTATTTTAGTATAGTCTACTTTGAATTTCTTTCACACTTTTTGAATTAAACCTTTGAAAAATCACCTCATGTTTGACGTACTTGGTTGCTTCCTAACTAAGTAATGTATCACAAGTATTTCATACATGTTTTAACATACGAAAGCCTCTTTTTTTTATTATTAAATTTAACTTTATTTATTATTTATAAATTGTAATATTTTATTTTTAATTAGTATGAATAAAAACAGCGAGAAAACAAGTGTGTTAGCAATGCCTAGTAGGAAATAATTCTCATGCAAATTATTAAAATGAGTGCGCACGAATGCTGTGCGTTGTCCATTTGGTGTAATTTTCTAGACTTGGGCGGAGTAATGTCCTGGAAATAGAACTTTGGCAAGGTTTCAAATAAGTTGGAAGTACCCATGAATGGACTATAAATAGTGTGCCAACCTCAGTCGAAGCCACGTGGTTTTGACAGTTCCCTATGGAAAGAGAAGCATTTAAAGGTTGTAACACGGAGATAGTTACTGCGCAACTAGCATGCGCGCTCTGCCCACTTTTTTTTTTCTGCTGTTCGTAAAGTCGTAATTCCACTTGTTTAATTATGGAGTTGTGTAGGGTGTACCGTACCGTTCCTTACAGCGGAAATTGCAACCGGACAAAGCAACGACCGACACGCATTCCGTCATGACAATTGAACGTACATACGTAGCCATCCCAGCGGATCTGTTGCGGCTCTCTTGACAGAGCCACGATAGCTCGACGACCACGATATGACAGTCGATCAATGTCAAATCGCGACGAAATTTCATATCATATCTTATTCAGCATTCACAATTCCCCCGGCGATATCTGTCCGATAAGTATTGTAATTGGCTGTCGTAAAATCCTTAACCGGCAAGTCACACGTACGTAACATACAACACAGTATTTACGACTTAAAACTCACGATAAAGAGAACTATTCTTTATTTTTGCGTTTATGTATAATACGTAAGAAAAAACGCGCACAGCTCCACATTCATTCTTTCGGTTTAATTTGTTGGAATCTATTCTACGTTGTCTGCACAAATGTAGCTAGAAAACTCATGCGATGTAATTTCGTTATTAAATACGTTTTTGAACACACTGGGCAACGGAACAACAACCGTGCACCTATTTCGCCATCAGTTGAAAATAAAGATGGACACTGCACAGCATTTAAACAAACTTCGCAGACATTAACATTATTTTGCGTTATCAAGTATTTTAATGTACATTGTATATGTAGCTTAACTATACTGAAAATCAAGCGATCACCGTTGAAAACCTTTTATCTTCTGTCAAAATTCCTTGTAGGACTTATTATACGTTTAAATTATATATTTTACTGCAGCCACTCTTTGCTCGTTTTTCGTGTTTGTTTCGTGTATCAGACTTGGTTTTCTGTGTAGCAATGGAGTATGTTCAAAATATTTAACTTAATAATTATGCACGATGTACACAGATGCGCCTCTAGATACACTCTAAATCTGAATCAGTGATTTTAATCACCAGAATTATTTTACTGGATACTAAGTTAATGAGCTGTTTGTTATACACTGGCAAATCAGTAGGATGCGCTAATGTTTTACTCCCAGGTCAGTACAATAATTCACAAGTAATCAGTAGAAATGACTGTGTGATCGGTGAATACCAGCAACTAAATCGGTCACTAGAATTTTACTGATTCTGGTGAAGATGTTTTAACAGACCCGCAGTCAAAATCCGCTGATTTGTAGCAGTTCAACTGTTCCGGTTTCAGGGTGGAGCAACCGACGGAGCAACTTGTTTTCGGAAGGTACAGAATACGACCGAAGATACGTCCGTTAGCTGCCAAGGCTGGGCAAGCACTGCGAGACGAACTCCACGCTCCAGCCTAGTGCGAATACACGGGCAGCTGGGAGACGAAAGCCGCTGCTGGGAGAGACGTCGCACGTTCTAGAGTCTCGCCGCCCGAGCCACAACTGGCCGCAGTGTCGCTGCTCGTCTGGGGCACGGTGATTCGGCAAGAGTGCAGTTTGGCATTTCGCCGCGGCGTCCGTCCCGGAGCAGCTACCAGTGCAAACGCAGCGTACAAAGGTCTTGCAACGACGTTCGAATCCATTTTTGGACCACACCATTTTTGAACACTGCAGACGAATACGAAATGATATGTCATGGTGTAAATCAGTTTTCGAATGGCACATATTTTCCTCGCGATAGGTACAGTTACCGTACAAAGTTTAATTTTGAATAAAGTTCGGTGGTATGCCATTATACCCTTAAACATTCATATCGTCACCATTTTGTGTTGTCATTTCATCATATAATGCCAAATTTAGTGGATATTGGCCGGGCGGTTCCTACGATATGATGTAAGAGCTTTACTTTTGCAAATGATGTTAGCTTAAAAAACGGTGAACCAGCGAAGACACGGGGTTTTCTATTTAATGCTGATGGTGTATATTGTCGATATACCGAATTTACGTTGGTTAAGCGTAATGGTTTCGGAGAAACGACATAGCACCCCAAAATTAAGAAGGGCTGCCATATTGAAAATAAACAACCAATATAGCGAAATTTCAGAAAAAAAAAATTCTTAGATTGTATCCCGGGAACCACTAAACTGATTCCTTCTCAATTTGGCATAGCTATAGTGCTGTAATAGCCCACCGTGAAATTACACGCTTTGAGTATATCAGGTACTTATCTTCAAAGTATCGACCACATAGATATTTAATGTTGGAACGCCGCACCTACTCAACTGACTGTACACATTGCGATTTCACGGTCTCTTTTAACTGCCATTTTGGAGACAAGCGCTTCTTGAAAAAGTTGCGTCATTACCTCGGCAACAAATTAATATATTCCAGACAGAAGTAATCAGATATTAAAACCATTCTAAGCAAATACGATTTTGGTATATCAAACTGTTTTCAACACGGTGGTGACAAAAATATTTTGTATTAATGTGCTATAAAAACCGAATCATTTGACCAATTTTAACGCAAACTTAATATTCTGGTAGTACCTACTGCTAAAATGTAATACGATGCCATGCAGACATTTTTATATGCCATTCTGTAAAAGTAAATATAGCATAAATAATATAGTCCCACATAGAAAATAGAGCTAAACAAAGCTCTTACATCATATCTCGAAAAGTACTCAATCGATTATCGTAAAATTTTGCAAACAAGTGTGTCACTGTATGCTACCCTATACACGTATAATTTAAGTACCAGTATATAAAACAACATATAACACTTACTCAGTAACATCTCGACTTTTAAAAATAAAATTTGAATTACATTGCATCCAAAATATACGCAATATATTTCTATATATATGGAGATATTGAAATGATCCGTTTACTAAGGCATTTTTAAATACTGTCACTGGGCGGGAGCACCCGGAGGAAACCCAACCACCCCATGATAGTGACCAATGCATTCTTCTCCACCCACAACATCCATATCAGTGTATGGACTAGTAAACTCTTTAAAAATTTGCAGATTTCATAAATACATTGAAAAACTAGAGTAAAGAATCCCATCCCATAGGAACAAATGACAAGATGAAGTATCCCCAGTTGTGAGAAATGAACAATTGACGCTAATTCCGTTTTTAATCATATAATTGCGAGCTAATATATTTTTCGTTTCTTTTGCAAAATGCCACAACAATTTCAATGAAAAGTTATAAAAGATCATACAAAAAAAAACTATTCTAAACAGATTGAAAGATTACGATTAAAAATTGCACAATTGAATAATGTTGGGATTAAATAAAATTACAGAGCAAATTGCCGAATATAATAAGGGCAGTCTTCAGGCCAGGGTTTATGTAGTCAAGCAGTCTTACCCCGAACCCATCCACAGAGGTCGTGACGTCAGGTGCTGAGGAAACTCCATAAAGGTAGCGCTGATCGTCTTGGCAGCGCAATCACAACCCGATGACGTAGTAGAAGCGTCGCACCGTCTATAGGCAACGCCGGCCAGGTGATGTGAAGGGGACGTAGTGATGATGGAGGGGGTGGGGGCCAAGCCTCGACCCGCCGTCCCGCAACGCCGGACGTCGAACGGGAGCATATACAGTTATGTTGAATAACCCAGCCGATACCCTCGTAGGACAAGTAATTCAGCAGCATAGTAGGCGAAAATTGTGGGTGTTCCAGACACGCCATCACGATACAAATCAACTTTCTCTGTCCGTGTCTCCTGAGTAGATGATCAAAATTACCTATACGTACAGAGGAAAGTGTGCTGATTCGTTATATCGTCAACCACTTGTTAAGTTTTTACGCAGCTTAATTATTTATAAACCAACAATTAATTCCCTTCTCCTTATTTTTTGCGAGAAGAACCACAGCGGTACATTGATATATCTTTATTCAGGTGAAACAGGCTCAAAATTCGCAAGGCATATTGCTAGTGAATTCAAGTCTTATTAAGAAATATGGTCGTCGTAATATATTTACATTCTTTATGCCATACCTTCTATCTCACATTATATATATATTTTTTTTTTTAATATCACACTGTGCAGAGAATATAGTTCAATAAGTTTTCTCAGATTGTTAATGTTTTATTGCTGTTACAATTATCAGATCTTCACTCACAATCAGAAAGCCCCAAATGCTCTCTTTACACTGATATAATATTGCAAAAAAATAAAAGCAGTCCATCGTTATTGTCATTAGTAAATGTATAGTTGTAGAAGGAAATAAAACTAGGAAACCCCTTTTAATTTTTTTAAAGAAAAATTTTATTTAAGTTTATATTAAAAACTGATGAATTGAAACTTTCTTCTTCTTGACAAGTAGTATTCCTTCCAGCTTCATTACATTTAAATAAACAAAACAATTGTAAACAATTAATATTATCTATAATTTCAAACAATTTTCACTCCAAAAGTGTTTCAATCGCAAGGCCATCGACACAAAACGCAATTTTTTTTTTGTTCTTTCATTAACATATTTGCAGCCAAAATACGTTTAATACATATGTATATCTTTGTATATGACGATTTTGCAAAAATTCAACAACTCTCTGGATAAGATGCATGACTCATTATTAACCCTTTATGAAGTTTCGACGAAGTTTAGTTTATAAATATAAGTAATTTGTTTTGTTACAGCTCAAAATAATTTTTGCTGTCAACAGAATAACATATAGAAGTTTCTTAGAAATTCAATGTGAGGATCGCTTGTAGTTTCATTTTAAACTATGCAATAAAATTTAAAAAAAATTGACCCAAGTCAAACTCTAATTGCAAGCGAGCCTAGCGTAGGATTCAAAGACAACTTATAAGTTTGTGTAAATCGATATATGAGGAAGCTTTTTCTCGGTGATTTAAATCTTTTTAGGCCTATATCATTTTCAGTTACGTTTCATCTACAGAATTGCGGAAATACTTACAGCGAACTTTCTTTTCAGTAACTAAGTTGTTGGGTGGAAAGCAGACAAAGCTCCTAAAGCCTACAGCTTCATCAGTTAAATACCTGGACCACGAATACATGGTTCGTTCTGCAGTTTTCTGCAGAATAAACAAATAGGAATGCATTGTCATTTTTGCTCCCTTTCTTGATTATCAGCTAATATTTAGAATTTTCAAAACTTGGACGATTATTAAAGCTCGGTAATTTCACCTGTAGACTATTCACGGTAAAGTGACCACTTTTTTTAATTAAAAGTGAATAAATATATTTGATTGTAGCCTTAGACGTTAACTATCGAGTCCGGCGAAATATATATACACTGTGTTTATTACTTACATGGTAATATTTATTTTTAAAAAGTGGTGGGAGGATAAAAAATGGCTTATACGACAAAAGTAACTAGGGTATCAAAAGTGATCGCTTTACCGTAAACAGCCTATAGAAATTAATGAGCGGTTAAAATCCGTTAAGGGCTCCAAAATGGAATAAGCTAATGTTTGAAGAAATACAAGAAGCTTATTTTAATAAATTTACTATCAGAGATTGCAGTTTTATTTCACTTACATAATAACGTTCTTCTTTTGTTTCATTTTGTAATTTTTCGACAAGATGTGTGGTTTTCAAGAAAAGCTGGCAAATACGTATGAACCGACCTTAAGCTGAACAAGCGTTGAGCAAAACAGAATCAAAGCGCGCAGACAACATATTTAGGCTGTATTGGATTGTTAAAGGTTAAATTTTGCACAAGTAAAAATAAGAAAAATTTATGAAAATAAAATTTGCTATTGTAGAACTATAACAAAGTTTTTTTTGGCCCCGGTGAACCTGCGATTGTACCCTACGCCACACTGGCTCAAGAACTGCCATAATAATTGTTAACTTCACTCAGAGCATCGGCTGTGATGTGGCCGGCTTTAGCTACAGTATGTTGGAGGGCTCGGGAATAGCGTTTATAATGCACATGATGTACATAGGGTATTACACGTACCTCGTCTATGTGTGTCTTCTTTTCGTGCATCGGTATAATGGGGACGCGTTTAATGGTTGGGTAAATAAACAAGATTTTAAACACACAGCAACGCAATTCCAGCGCCAGGTTGGCGGCGCCCTTAAGGTAAAATCCCTGCGAGCTATAATTTGGAATTAGTTCTAGAAATGGCAATTGTGAAAGTTAGCCGAAAGTAAAGTGACGCCAAGTTGTAGGCAAGCAGCGAATACACGGGCCGTTATGTTACAGCATCGATCCCTGGACAAACGCACGAGCCGAACCTTCGCTGAAGCAGACGACTCTTGACTTCTTTTGCACGCTTCCTCCAGGCCCTCCCCCCCTCACCTCGCATTCATTCATGTTCGTGTGCAGTCAGACTTGACAGTGTGGTCTCAACTGAGGCGCTTACCGGGCTGGCTACCCCACGTACTTAAGGTGCCCGTCTACCTAGCGCTTGAACTGCGTTGCAGAGTGTTCCAAATACACGTTTTTCAACGAAACTATTAAGCGTGCGTCCAACGTGCTGATCTACGAAAAGAACACACACTTCAGACGAGAGCTGTTTAGTACTTTCAAAATATCACGTACGTTAGAAACATCAATTCAGAGTACTCCAAAACCGCTAAAAACGGCCTTTCCAAGGCGCTGTAGCTCAAAATGCACGCATCAGATACATACAAAACTACTATAGAGGCCTGCACTGAACCTTCCTAAAGACTACCCACTAATAAAATAATATGGTCACCGCTGAGAGTCCCATAGGTACACGCAGCACGACGAGAACACTGCACGCCAATTCAGAGCCTTGCGCTTAGTGGCGATGGCGTACTTGATGCGCGTGGCAGTGTCGCCCTTATCGCTCCCGCGCTTCTCGGCCTAGACGTGGGAAAAAGTTCCAGGTAGACGGGGGCCTTAAAGTTCTTATTCGCCTCTTCACGACGCACTTGCTAACATGCGCCACTTGGCAGTTGGGAGGGAGGGAGGAGTGGACTTCGGTGGATAAAAGAAGCGCCGTGTACAGAGAGCTCTTTATGACGACGACAGCGCGCTCTATCTTATCTGAAATTACGTGTTCGCGAACATTTCCTCCGGGAGCGAGTCGACGAACACACGGACGCGGCTCCTGGCAAGGACAACTTCCTTGACTACGTCGGATCTCACAGCTGTTCTCAGTTTATTTTCATTCGACGACAACCGTCGAACTCGTCTACAACGTATCCGGGAAAGTATTTTACAAACTTTTCTAAGCGAGACCTCGTAAAAAAAAAAACAGACAGGCAACATAATTTGACTCGTACCATAAAGTGATCACTAACCGAGGTATGCGCCCCTGAAGCAAGCAAGATGTTTTTATAATGTTTCGTAACGGATTTATTGAAATATATTTGAAACTACGTGAGATTAGGCACAAAATTATTGTATGATATTCGCTGAATAAAAAAAATTTCAGAAAATATGCTTTGTAAAAATCACCTCCCTTCATAAATTAAACTGATGTTGTTGGATTACGATCACAAAAATATCAATTATGACCCCTAGTTTTTCTCTGTTTCTGAGGCTTGAAGTCAACATGTACACATTTACAAATGGGGTATCATCAGTGAAACATACTCAGCCAACCGTACTTAAGAAATGAATGTGCTAATTTTCAAAGAGTGCGACGGCGCCAGTGTGTGTAGGCATCTCTGACCACAGCGAATACTTAAGTGTGTGGCGATTCCATTTCAGCCATAAAAGTTATAATTTAAATAACTAATGCATAAAATCAGTTATAAAAATATTTATAGGCAATAATACAAATTTTTATTACTTACAATCAGAGTTACTGTTATGATGGTCTTGCGTGTAAGTACATAGACATTGATAAATTGACAAAATATCGTAGAGGAAAGATCGTAAATCTAAAATCACATTAACATAGAATAAAGCTACATAAATATACATGCTGCTAGCAGTCCTGTTTATTCGACTTTGTGTTTAAACAGGTGAGTTAATGAGGGGAGGGGGGGATCGCAAAAATATTATTTCTAAAGCTTCTAGAAAAGAAATACGCTTGTATTTTAATTAGTAATAGACGTTAATGAACTGCGTTTCTAACAATTAAAGAACTTAATGATAGAAAAATACTCTATAGTGCTACTAAATACACTGCATGATATTAAAAATAGCGCAAACAGAAGGATGCATCGAACGGTACTGAAATCTTATTTAGGTTGTCATACGGATGGGCAATACACGCGATCTCAATAACAGAGCAACAGGACAATTACTTCTGGATCTGTGGTTCGCCGTGCGGTCACATTTAACCCGGCGTTGGTCGCGCCGTGAGCATTTCCCTCACACTCCCGCTTTTGTGTGCAAAATCATTTTTATGTTGGTGACATGGGAATGTTTTTTTTAAATAATAATTTATTACATTGTATTTATACATAAAGAACAAATAGAAGAAAAAAAATATCAGAGGGAAATAAAAAAATCATGTCCAATACACACACTTTTTCGGGAAGTGTGAGGGGAATGCTCACGGCGCGACCAACGCCGGGTTAATATTGCGTCACGCTGTGACACGGTCTGGCATGGAGTCCAGAAGACGCCGGGCATTTTCCTGAGACAGACGGGGGCCCACAAGACGGTGTGTTCCAAATCCCGGATACTGTGGCGCGGCGGCAGCTGGCGTTTCAACTGGTCCCACCCATGCTCGATTGGGGACATGTCAAGGTAGCAGGCAGGTCATTGTAGTGTTTGGACATGAAAAAGGCAGTCCTGGGCAACCCATGCCGTGTGAGATCAGGCGTTACCCTGCTGGAATATCGCACCTGGAATACCGTCCGGAAATGGGAGCAGGCAGGGACGTAGGATCTCATCCACACACCGCTGGGCCGTTAACGTTCCACGTAATATGACGAGAACGGATAAGCCATCGTAGGCTACGGCTCCCCAGACCATAATGCCTGCCCTGGAGGAATTGTGCCACTCGATGGTGAGATCGGGATTCTGGCATTCACCAGGGGCCCTCCTCACACGGGCGCGATTATCTCAGTCCCCGTAACGAAGCGGCGCTCATCACAAGACATCACACGTCGCCAGTTTGTGGAGTTCTACACCGCTCTGGCCTGGCACCACTGCAGAGTCACCGCAGTTGCACAGTAGATGGCAGCACACGTATGTATTGGGCGCTGGGATCGCAGATTCTCCGCAAGGTGTCCGGATACACAGTAAGGTCTCTTTTAACCGAAACCCGATCAACCGAACGCTAGCTTAACTGAATCGTTGCTTAAAGTAAGTCCAAAAATTGATGCGCAAGTAGCAACAAACATTAGTACTGTACGTACTTAATTGTGTAAGCAGCGACACTCTTTGTTGTGAAAATTCGTGCAATGCAGTAGTAATGTACGTTTATAGTATGTGCTATACAAACTTGATGCTTTTATGTGTAAAAATGCTTGGTACAATAAGTCTACATTGGTAAAATAAATCGTTCCGCATATTTAAAAAACTTAATTTACTAACTTCAAACACCAATTGTATTGTTTATCTCACAGAAACGATGATGCATATTATTCCCGGATCAACCGAATTTTCGTGCAACCGAATGACCCCTGGTCTCACCAAGTTCGGTTAGACGAGACGCACGCGTGTATACAGGAGCCTCAACACTGGACAGCATCGTGGACCGGTCGCCATGGAATCCCTCCGCGCCTGCTGCACGATCCGTGGATCCTCTCCACTGGTAGTCGACCTCTTCCATCCTGAGCTGGTCCTCTGTGTGCGGGCGCCTTTATGCATCCTCTGCCCCCAACACCATCGGACAATACGGTCCGAACGATGATACATAGTGGGCTTTACGGCGATACGAACATCCTGTGGTTTTCATCCCGATTACGAGCCCTCTCTCGAAGTCTTGTCAGTTGCGTGAAGCGACGTCTTTGGCGTCTTCCCGACATTCTTCTTCGCTCCGTGTCACTTGCTTTGTATCGTCGGGTGTTCCCCACGTTAATCGCATGACAGTCGGAGCTTGTAGCGCCACTCCGGGATGTGCGGTCAAATGCAAATGCTCCATCGTGGGATCACGTGCGTACCAGCCCGTACTCTCGCTATTTACATCGTCTCGTGGTCGACGCATGGTTTCTTAGTTGTGCACTGTTTTCATTGTCCGGCAGTGTACGCACTTTTTTCTTTTCTATGCAACAAAAATCGTATTTTTGTGATAATTATGGTAGTGTGTACTAATTTCTAATGAGTTCTACGTGCTGTACAGTCAAATGCAGTGTTCCATTAGAAGCCACTGTTCTTTCTTAGGAATGCTGGTCACCAAAAACATTTTTTTNTGTACAGTCAAATGCAGTGTTCCATTAGAAGCCACTGTTCTTTCTTAGGAATGCTGGTCACCAAAAACATTTTTTTATATTTTATTTGTACAAAATACATTTCAACTTTTAAACATTACTTACAAGTACTCTTTCCACGAGTAAAAATTTTTTAGATCACATAATTTTGGAAAAAGGTATGTCAAAATCACAATTTTAGTGTTTATGGGACGTATTAATAAAAGAAAAGAAAACATTTACAGAAAAATTCAACAAGAGTGACTAAAAGATTATGTTTATATTCGTGCAAAGGTATGCTTTGTAAAATCTATTTTACGAAAATCTCATAGATGGTTTCAAACAAATAAATGCAAAAAATTATTTTAAAAACTTGTAAAACTGCAAAAAAAAATTTCGTTGCGTTAATTTAAAATTTTCTTGAAGTAAATTAGCTCATTTCGGTAAATTTGTTCGATTTCATTATCTGTACGTCCTATTAACTCTAAAATTGTGATTCTTACACCATTATCCAAAAAAATACGCGCCCTAGAACGTTTTTATACGAGGAAAGAGCTTGTTTAGAAGTTGAACAGTATTTCGTTTAAATGTAAATAATGTTTTTTCGGTGAACAGTACTCTTGAAGGCAAGTTAAAAAAAGAAGAAGAAAAGGAAACCATGCAGTACGGGGTGGGTTTCATATTGCAGGAGGACACTTCGTATGGAGCGTCGCTTCGCAACACCAACGACAGGCAGACACTCCTTGGAAACGACACGCAACATTATTTGAGAATCATAAAACCGAGCCCCGGCGCCAACTTGTAGATAAGATAACGAGTATCTTCCGCTGGCAGTGTCGCTCTTTCTCGCAGGAAAGGTAGAAGTAAGACGCGCTTCGAGAACGCGAGAAGTTGAATTGTGCTTCCTCACGTCCTCACGTCATGCAGCCACAGAACACGAATCCCACTTCGATGTTGCAAATAGCGTGTCCGTCACGCAGAAAAAAAGTCAGATCACGTAAATGGGCTGATATTTACAGTTTCCATGATTTCTCATTTTATTTATAATTTTCCTTAATTGCCCTCATTAAAGCCACAAAATATTATTTTAAAACCTAACAGTTTTCTTCAAATGTGTCGTTTATTTTAATTTGAGTTTGAGTTAATTTAATTTTACCGAAAATTACAATCATATGATACTCTTTTTCTGTAAACCTTTTATGGCAATAAAAGAAGCAAACAAAATACGAGCTAATGAAAAGGTGACACCATACTTTCAGTTGGCGATACTATGATTGCACATGGTGATATCATAATTTCACTTTGCGACACCATACTTTCACTTTGCCATTCCACAATTTCACTTGGCGGTACGATACTTTCACTTTGCGATATCATACTTTCACTTTGCCATGCCACAATTTCACTTGGCGAACACATAATTTCACTTTTGTATACCATACTTTCACTTTGTCATGCCACAATTTCACTTGGCGATACCATACTTTCACTTGGTGATGCCATACTTTCACTTGGTGATGCCACTTGTACTTGGCACCCCCACACAGCGCGACACTCGGACGCCGGACTGCTTGTTCACCCAGTCTGCTTTGACCTATGGTTCGTCCGGAAATCCTTTGTTCATGCTGGACGCCGTGATCCATCCCACACATGCCCTACACTTGTGGTTCACCCCGAAACTCTAGGGTTAAAGTTGGTTAACTTTAGTCAGTTACACTCATAATCGCCGAGTACGTTGGTAACAAGGTAGGGGGGGGGGGCACTGTTTAGCCAGAAGGGGCGTCGCCCCCTGGGTTACTCCAGTTTGTAATGAGTATTTGTAAATAATGGCAAGCAATGCTTTTTAAAACATACTTAATTTATAATTGTTTATGTAAATACAAAAATAAATATTCAGTATATTTTATTTAGATTTTTAATAGGGTTAACCGTAAGGAGAGTGGAATGGAAAACAATAAGATTAAAATGATCTTAAACAGGGGTAAAGAAAGTTTGAGATTTGCCTAACTGCTGGAAAGAAAATGTCGGCGCTTACGGTATACTTAAAACCCAAGAGTCGATTTGTCCACAAGGGAAAAGTGTGCCCAAATGAGCGACCTCCGTTGGCGAAAACGTTAAGACGGTCGCGTACCTAGAGTGTGTTTTTTTTTCAAGTTCGGGGCAGAGAAGCGCGGGAGCGATAATGACGGCGCAGCCACGCGCATTGTGCGTGCCATCGCCGCTACACGCAAAGTTCTGAACTCGCGTGCAGTGTTTGCGTCGTGTTGCATGTATCTACTGGACTTCAAGCGTCGACCCTGTCATTTCATTGGCGGAAAGTCTGTAGCAAAGTTCAGTATAGGCTCCTATAGTGATTTCACAAGTGCCCAGGTGGTAGGTTTCAACATACAGTGCTATATATATATATATAAGGACCTCAAAGTAGCTCTAAAATTATATTTATAGACGAGGGATGTTTTGAAAGTACATTCTGTTCTCATTCGGGGTATAGTCTGTTCTTGATATCTTCACAATTTTTTAATCAAAACCTTTGAAATATCACCCAAATTATATGACGTGTTAGAATATTTCTTAAACATGCAATGTACCACATGCACTTCTATAATATTACATTATAATTAATATTAATAAAAACAGAGAGAAAATAGGTGTGTTGGTGATACTTAGTAAGAAATAGTTCACATCCAAAATGTTATGAAAACGAGTGCGCATGAATACTGTGCGTTGTCCCTTTGGTGTAATTTTCTAGACTTTGTTAAGCTTTGTTTGCATGGAGTGGAGGAATGGCTTGAAAGTAGAACTTAAGCAGGGCTTCAGAAAAGTTGGAAGTAACCATGAATGGACTATAGGTTTTATTTTAGCAGGTAGATGTGTTGAGAATAGGTTCAATAGTTTCTTCGAGAACCCCGTATTACAAACACGCCGCAACGTAGTTCAAGCGCCAGGTGCACGGGTCCTGTTAACCCAAGTTCTACCCACTTGATTCTGAGTTCCAATCTGGTGAGGCACGGTGTGTGTCTGCAGATTTTCAAAAGTTAGTTTGGCCAAGTTTGGTTTGTAAGCCGTACTCTATTGGTTTGCTTTCCGAGATTAAAACAGTTG
Source organism: Clitarchus hookeri (assembly GCA_002778355.1). Taxonomy (NCBI): domain Eukaryota; kingdom Metazoa; phylum Arthropoda; class Insecta; order Phasmatodea; family Phasmatidae; genus Clitarchus; species Clitarchus hookeri. The sequence continues at coordinate 22,026 of NQII01008642.1, read as the reverse complement.
TGTTAGTAAACAACACAGGGCGTATGCGCTTTCTGAGGCATTAACGAACGTAAAACTAAAGCCTCTTCGTGGGCGAGCAGTAAGTTCCCAACTGAAAAACTGGCACCAGGAAGGTTAGATCGTCAGCGCTCTGTCTCGGCACGGGGCATTTCAAAATAATGGCACACTGGTACAAAATTATGGTACATTTCTAACAAATGCGTAAAATCACAATTTAATGTTTGCTTTACTTTCATCGCACATTTTTTTGAACCTTGCACTACCGATATCAAATACACATGAAATACAACTTCAAATTCGCAGATAAATCATAGAGCTTCGGCTTTCGACTTGAACCAAGCACTACAGACGGATGGATAATCTTTTATTATGCTTTTTTAGAGTCATTAGCTGCATATTTCTATTGTAGTCAGATCATGGTACATTTGCGTACCTCGTCATGGTGCCCAAGGAATAATTATGGTACAGGTACCATGAGAATGGTAGGTCTAACATCACTGACTGGCACTGCTTTCACTGCCGATCCACAGTGGCAAACACCAGCGACCTCTTCTGTCGGTTCATCAAACTACTCGTGCCACGAAATCTAATCACGAACTGATAAACTTTCACGCACCTGCGTATCTGTTGCGTGTACTTCGTCGTAACGCGATTGAGTGGTATCGGAGTCCTGGCGACAGGTTTTTCAAGATATCACGATTACTGCAAACGACATTTTGGGGTCGTCGGACGCAGCCAAGGACAGGATTTTCAAAAATGTATCTCTGGAACAACATTTAAAAAAAAGTTAATCTTGTGCAAGCTGTTGCTTTGGCCATTGTTGTAATTTTATATTAAAAGGATTAACGCATAGAAGTGCAAGCTACGGTTGAAGGCGAAACGACTGCGTGCATGTTGACTGCCTTGCGCAAAGAGCCGATAGAAGCATTCGCTGTGCGTGGCGCAAGAATCCACGATGTAAGATCCTATTTTCAAGAAATAGGATAACGTAATTGTGTTTAGCTTGATTAGGTTTTCAGAAGAGATTTCATTCGCTGTACTCTGTTGGGGTGGAGACCCGGATCACCTTCAAAAACCACAAATGTGCACAGGTTTACAATTAAATTTGTTTAAAATCAATTATTTGTGACTCATTAATCATTGCTCTTTTTCACGTTTCAGCACGGAAAGCGAATTTTCTGAGCCCGATTGAGGTAACACGGTAGTAAAAAAGAACTGTCATTATTTTCTTGTAAATGGTGTCATTTTTATACGAATAAATCACAAAAACTAAATTTATAGTTTACAAACATTTTTTTAAATTATAAAACACATATGTTTAGTGCTGTTTCGCGTAGATACGTGTTTCAGAAAATAAATGTTCTGGAAATATTTATTTTACCACGGCTTTAAAATAAAATTNGGTAACACGGTAGTAAAAAAGAACTGTCATTATTTTCTTGTAAATGGTGTCATTTTTATACTAATAAATCACAAAAACTAAATTTATAGTTTACAAACATTTTTTTTTAATTATAAAACACATATGTTTAGTGTTGTTTCGCGTAGATACGTGTTTCAGAAAATAAATGTTCTGGAAATATTTATTTTACCACGGCTTTAAAATAAAATTTCTAAACGCCACGTTTGCTTTTATCCTATTCAATGAATTCAAATACAACAAAAATAGTGCAAATTGTTAAACATAGCATTTTCAGAGCTTTCCTGTTCAGTTTCCTGCAGAGTGAGTGAAGTGATTTGGGCGGCTCTTAACAATGAGGTCTTGAAAGGCGATGAGGGTGATTGAGGTGAGTATGGAGCATTACTGGAATGAGGGGGCGGAGGGAACGGAAGATCCCAGAGAAAACCCGCCGACCAGCAGCATTGTCCGGCACGATTCCCACATGCGAAAATCCGGGAGCGGCCTGGGCGGGGATTGAATCCAGTTCGCCTTGGTGGGAGGCGAGCAGACTAACCGCTCAGCCGCCATGGCGCCCAGTTTCCTGAATAGAAAGGAGAACAGTACACAGAAGCATCTGCATTTTAATCAATTGGCTTATATCGCACGTAATGATATCCTACACTTACAGATTTAATTCGCTAGAAATGCAGCTTCCCGGGAATTAATATCGCGGTGCGCCAGTCTCGATGCTTCATTACAACCAGACGTGACTTTGAGGTGTTTAAAATGTTGAACTTGAGATTTCCCTTATGCTTTAAATGGCCGCATTTTGAACGCGCCGAGGTTTGTGGTAACTTGGTAAATGGACATCGCAGATCTCATTTCTCGCAGAATGTCGAGGACGATAATTTCGCGATAGCTCAACGAAAAAACAAAAATATGTACACATGAGCAAATACACACGCACTCCTATATTTTTACTAGTGTTTAATGTTCCGATAAAACAGCTTTCTCGCCCGGCTCAGGTGTCCTTGCTAAATTTAATTAATTCACAAAGAGTTCACGTGCACAGGTACTTACAAATTTGTTAAATCTATTTCTGATATCGCTGTATAGGAATGGAATTTTTCTGAATAAGTGAAGCAGTTCGTGCTGTTTCCGATGTTGTCGTTTTTTTGAAGTAGTTGCAGGATTAAGGTCAAGATAATAGTTCAAAGTCTTTTTCCCATAATTTCAAGTCTAGATTATAACGTGGAAATGTGATAGCGTGAGGGAGATCTCTCAGCGCCGATGGAGGTTTAGAGAGGCGAAGATGGAATCGTGACGGAGGCAACGGTGCTAGGAACGGCAGCACGCAGAAAAAACTCACCCGTACAACCGGAACGTCCGCCATGCTTTCTACATGCAAGAACCCGCGTTCGGGGGGCAGACAACACGTGGAAATGTCACGCCCTTACACTTCGTGAAGTGTTTACGAAAACTGCACTCGAGAATGGACCTGGTTTGGTGACGAGGTTCACTCGAACGCTATACTTTTTTTTTTGCGACTGCCCGCACCGATTTGGGTACAGTACCGTTAGCGATGGCAGGATATGTAATGTACAGGGTTGTACTAAAAAGGCCAATACCACTTAAGTTCTGACAAAACACTCTCTTTCAGTATGAAGTGGTTTTATTTATATCACAGGGCTGTTAACACGCTGGCGCTTTCTTCGCCACAAGTAAAAGATAATCATTCGCATCATATCAGTCCGGTGAATGCGCTACATAACTGCTTGACATTTTGTTTGTTCCGTTTCGCAAGTGTTCTCTGCTTTGCCCATTTCGCCCTGGGTCCACACGGGGTTGACCTCACTTTTACCGAGTCGACCATCTAGCGAATTGCATCGTGTTTCTGGTCGAGTGTAAAGCCTATCGCGAGCTTGAAAGTGAAAACGATCTTGTAACACACGGCATGCAAAGACCTTGTGATGCTTAAATGACCATCGAATGTGTAAATAGCATAGCTGGCGTATGAAAACTTGTACACTAGCTAGTTTCCTTTAAAGGGTTTATAATTTTTTTTTTTTCAATTAGCCTCTTACGCAAGACCAATGTAGTAAAATGTGATTTATTCCCATCGGCATTTGAAAATAAGTATTGGTATTTGTTCGATATATTTTTTAATTCTAGACTGAATTCAGTTCTTGGTATGTGTTCTTGGCATGTGTCCTTCTATCCTTAGTTCAAAATTTTTCCAACTTAAAAATATCGTGTTGGATGAAGAAAATTTTTGAAATTTCGCTTATGCCTCATAAACTTTTAAGGAAACTCCTACTATTGGCTTGCGACACTATCGTATACGATCCCGTCTCTGGCTAGGTCTCAGCTAGTCCGTGAAACTTTTGAAATGTGCCACCAGTTTCTATTGATTTGGGGTTCCAAGTTATAAATAAAATGAAAATATAAAATTAATAATGTGGTTTATTCTTTATAGTTTATTGCTGTATTCAGTGACATGCTCTGTTATTTTGTGTTTTCAAATACAATAAAATATAATAATTTATTTTCAAACTTTCTTTTAATGAGTTATTAAATTATTATTAGTATATTTTGGTGTGTCAACATAGGAAGTTCAAAAGTAGGTGATACGGGTTATATTGACAGTCTACGCCTACTGAGCACTCTTGAAAGCCCTGCTTAAGATCTCCTTTCATGCACGTCGTGTATTCTTCCGCCATTTGTAAAATTTACATTGCCATGGACTTGATCACTTTATTTATGCGTCGGTGAAGTGAAGCTGTGAAATTAATGGTAAAGTAAATATTTTACAAATATGCTCATTTTTACACTTTGTTGCATAAAAAACAGAAAGCGAAACAAATAATTTAAGTTATCACAAATGTTTACCTAGCACTTTTAATTCAACGTTAAGATATGGAACTTACTTTTCCTCCATCGTTACCAACTTTTCTGGGCGCATGTCACTCAGTGTGCCCGTTAAAATATATGCATGTAGGAGCAGTGACTTTTCCCTAGGGTTCATTTCAGAAGTGCTCACTTTATCGTGAACGGCCTTTAAGGCGAATATTGAGAAGCTCTGGCTTAGAGGATCACTGCTTGAACAGAATCCCTGAACTTCTCTACGGGCGTGCTTACTGTCACCAGCAAAAACTCGCAGAGCAAAGATCTTGCTTAATACCCCGTGGCCGTTATCTACACAGAAACCGCTAACTCGACTTCGGACACAAAGGCCGAACGTGACGGGAGTGAGGTCATGTATGTGCCTTCACGGACTGGCGACTTGAGGCTCTTACGAGAACCAAGTTTTTTTTCGGCATTTTGAGGATAATATTATGGTTTCGTGACAGGACATCGACGATAACTTAATCAAATTACCAAATAATTTTAAAAATAATATTCATTATGTTTTTTAGCGAAATAATAATTCGCACAGATTTAAAAATGTTATTTTGACACAAAGTTAGGTTTTAGGTAAAGGAAATTTGACACTAGCATCTCCTCCGATAATAGTTTAATTCTGGCAATTTTCATTTAAATGTTATCCTTTAAGTTAAAATTGACATACGGTCTAACCGGGTAGGAAATTTCTTAGAAATATATTTCATGACACTGATAACACAAACAATTAATTTGAGCTGTACCCTAAAGCATTTTTTTTTTTTTTTTTTTTTTTTTTTTTTTTTTTTTTTATTTTTNAAATATATAGAAATTAAACATTACTGTGGCCTATTTTATACACCTTTATTTCATATTACAATGAAAAATAACGTAAGAGGCAAAAACATTAAAAATAATTTCAGACTCTTGAACAGCTTTAAGGCATAAAACATACAACTAATTTTACATTTTCTTCATAGATTTCTCATTTAATTTTTATGTTTCGTGGTGGAGTGTGTATATCAAAATTTACAATTGTGCAAAACAACTGCAAGCAGAAAAGATTATTTTCTTGGCACTTACGTTTTATACTTTGTTATTTTGCTAATAATTGAGGTTTTAAAATTGTTTTCTTGAAATTGACTCGATTATACTATTTTGTAAACATTATTAAGATTAAGCTATGTTCGAAAAACCAAATATGTAATGTCTGGTTCTTGTTTTCTATCCTGAATGTCTGGTATAACCTATTCTCGATTTCTCTACTTCTGTTGACATAAAAGTACCTTATTTTTGGTTAAATTGACCGTTTACTTACATTTTATATATAAATTATATGATTTCATTATATTTAATGCGGATAAACACAGTGAGAAAACCGGCGTATTTGTAACGCCTAATAAGAAATATATGTCATGCAAAATATTATTACAGAGAGCGCACGAATGCGGTGTGTAGACTTTTGGTGTAATTTTCTAGACACTGTTAAGCTTTGTTTGCATGAGGCGGAGGAATATCCTGGAAGTATAGCTTTAGCAGGGCTTCAGAAAATTTGGCAGTAACCGGGAATGAATTAACTATATCCCCAAGTCCTTATATCATGAGTAACACTCATAGACTAGAGACGAGGTAGACCGACCTCGCTGTCTGCGCACAATCCATCTCCGTGTCCCAACATTGAACTGCTTTTCTGCCAAAACGTCTTGCGTGGTTTGGATGTTATGTTAAAAAACGGAATTGCAAACAAATGTTTCTGAGAAGTTTTAATACTTCATCTAGCCCTTTTGTAATGCAGTTTGATTAAATTCAAATTTGTAGAAGTATTTCATTCATGTAATAGCGCTCGTCCTTTAAAAATTAAGATGTAAACAAACACTTAGTGTTGACCATGTGACATTGACAGTTGTGTATTATTGGGGTAGATCAATGTTGGGTACATGCGCAGAAGACAAATAAGCAGTTTACATTATCTTTAGTCAAGTCAAAAGTCTCAATTTCGCATGTAATCTGGCAGAACTTCCACATATTCTGTTTTATCTTGTTTGACGTGTCGACTCACTGGGCAAAATAAATATTTAAAAAAAAGCCTTGCAAGCACAGACAATAGAAAATATTGCTGAACGGGGCGTTAAAAAAAAAAAACCTTCCACTCGTGACTCACGCGGGCTGTAGCTATTTTGTCGGTCAGGTTCTCGGAAGAGAATGTCGTTTCGGCGCGGCGTTTCGTGTCCGGGCGACAAAACGTCGTGTGCGTGACGTCACGGGTGAAAATCNAGAGAATGTCGTTTCGGCGCGGCGTTTCGTGTCCGGGCGACAAAACGTCGTGTGCGTGACGTCACGGGTGAAAATCCCCAGGGCGAAGAATATCTGCGTGCTTCGCACGGCACCGGGGAAAAGGGAACGCGTGAGAATTCTCGTTATAGAGGTTGTTATCACAACAAGAACGCAACTTCCGACGCCGACTTTAACGTATACTACCGCTGAATCATCACGCTCCATCAGTAGGCCTACTCCTGGAAACGAAGCGGAGTGCCAAATATAACGAATTATAACTTCCTGGTTTACAAACTACAGTACTGCAAAGTCTTCGAGCATTCCTAATTACGATGATGACATGCGGATTTCTAAGCCGGGGCCGTATTTCNCTACAGTACTGCAAAGTCTTCGAGCATTCCTAATTACGATGATGACATGCGGATTTCTAAGCCGGGGCCGTATTTCAGACACATCCTCGTGGAAACTAAAATTCGAATCTGTTAGAAAATGCTGCAAGACCAAAGTGTGAATGCCAAGTTTAATAAATGACGGCGTGATACCCAAGTTGCTACATCCGGCTGTGTACTTCAGTACACAAACACGCCTGTGCTTGCGTGCGTGTGTGTGTTTGCGTGCAAGTTCGCGTGTTTCTCAGACAGTAGTTTGTATATGCGTGTGTTTGGTGCAGTGCCTTGATTTCGTTTTCTTATGTAGTTATTACTGTGACGATACAATAGATAATGACCATAAAAAAATCATGCCGGTGTAATTGATTAGCCCATTTTTGGTTTACGTTTATATAATCAAGTAATCTCGCTGAAGTTCATCGAGGACGAGTTATTACCAGTCAGCAAAATAAAAGTTTAAAAATAACGTTGCCTTGTGTCATTTCCGTATATCCCGTCATTTTGACATAATAAAAAAATNGCAAAATAAAAGTTTAAAAATAACGTTGCCTTGTGTCATTTCCGTATATCCCGTCATTTTGACATAATAAAAAAATTAATTTAAAAAAACTCATGCAAGATGGGCAACGCCCATTACATTCGAAGTAAGAAAATGCATATTTAATAAACTCCCACACGGAACATAGAATGTGTGAAAGTTGCCTAGAAAACTATTTATTCGTTTGAAATTAATGTAAAAATTTCTCAAAAACACTACTATTTTCGTTTTAATTTTATTATNAGAAAACTATTTATTCGTTTGAAATTAATGTAAAAATTTCTCAAAAACACTACTATTTTCGTTTTAATTTTATTATGCTGATCAAAAATCCGCCTTTAAAAAATCGATATTCATAATTGTCTTGTCAATTATTTCCCCTAGGTTTTGGCTGCCGCATATTTTACTCAATTTACATATTATTCAGACATCCATCTTAAATAATTCCTTTAATAGTTTCAATGAACTAGTGGTTCAGCTCAAATTTCAAAGGCTCATACTGCCTCAAGAAAGGTTTTCCGACATTTTTGTGACGGATTCACAGCCACAGTTAGGTGAGTTCACTTAGACCTTTTTTTTTGTTAAGCGCTATTTGTGAATTTGTGTTCCTGCAATCGAACCTGTGTCATACGGCCTTCATCAAAGGGCCAATCGCGTTACAAGTCGCTGATGCACGGACGGCTGCGGCCGACAGCTGAATCGCCGTCGTAGCACATTCCTACACGTCCGTGCGTCAAGAGCGGTGACCTCGAAGAAGCCGATCACAAGAAGGCACACCAACTCTCACAGCAAGTAGAGTTGAGTTGAGAGATTTGGGCTGCTCTTAACGACGAGGTCTCGGGAGCCGGTGAAGGTGAAATGAGGCGAGAACGGAGCAGCGCCGGAATGCAGGGGCGGGGGAAACGGGAGAACCTCGAGGAAACCCGAAGAACCAGGGTAATTNAGAACGGAGCAGCGCCGGAATGCAGGGGCGGGGGAAACGGGAGAACCTCGAGGAAACCCGAAGAACCAGGGTAATTTTCCGGCACGATTTCCACTTGCGGAAATCCGAAGTGATCCGGCAGGGGATTGAACCCGGTTCTGTCTCTGAACCCCNGTCCGGCACGATTTCCACTTGCGGAAATCCGAAGTGATCCGGCAGGGGATTGAACCCGGTTCTGTCTCTGAACCCCATACCGAGCGTCAGTTCGCGCGTCTAAGCTTTCTAATTTCACGGTTAACTGTTGAAAAAGCAGTTACACCCATGTCGCCGTTACTTGTCTTTGTTGCGAACTGTACTTTTCGTTTATTCAAAGCGACTCCAGCTAGAGCTGGGTCAAACAGTGAATTTTATATTTAAGTTAACACTTAACACATTGAGTCACAGTGTGCACAGATGTGTACTTAACGCATAGGACGGTTATTTTTGGCTGGTACTGTACACTGCGAGGCTCAGTGCCCAATGATCTCCCTTGTGAGTAATACGGTATATTAGTAAACCACGCTACAGCTCTTTGTTATGAATGGCATGCATTACTATTGCAAAATAGTGATAGTAAAATAATTGCTGTGAAGGCTTAAGAACGGCGCGCATCAAAATTGTCTTATCTGCAAAACCTGAAGCCATAAATGAAGGTGAGTCTGAAAGGGTAAACATGAATCAGCAATTTCATTCAGCGGAATCATTCATACTGAAACTTTAATTAATGAGCTGTTGCCTACTGACCAATTGGTCATATCCACTGGTGATTTAGAGCCAGGCCAGTACAAATCACTGTTAAATCAGCGAATACCGGCAACTAAAATAACCATTACAACTTCACTGATGTGAATGGAGCGGTTTCGAAACACCTACAGTCAAATTTACCGATCCGGACCAGTTTCAACAAATTTAAATTTCGTGGGTTTTCACGGGTAGGCAAGGAAAGATCGAAAAACGACGGAGCGTTTGTCGATTACGAATAGCGCTATTGGGTGAGAGCGTAACACTTGTGGGTTTGACGTGATCGCCGTGGCCTTACGACAAGTGAGTTCATTACCTCCCCCCCCCCCNACCAAATCACAGTGATCCAGGTTCGATATTCGGGGCAGTCAAGTTCGGATTTTCCCACGGAGGGAAACGTGTGACGCGAGCCAGGGGAGGGGGTTTCTCGGAGTGCTCCCTTTCTCCCTGCTCTTGCTTTCCTCATCGCCTCGAATATCTGCAAGCCCCACCTCTAAAGCGCGATGCTCTTATGTTACCCCTGCCCTATTGGCGCACCACATTATTATTATTATTATTGTTTGAGACCCAGAAATCTCGCGAATTCAGTTAAGGTCAAATTACTTTCCAAACGTATATATATGACTTTATTTTTCAATTGGAGCCAATAAACTAACCTACAAGGAAAACAGGACCGAATCCCCTGTTACCTATTCTGAGGTAAAATTGGAACATCAGCCAATAAACAACTACCTGGGCCTCGAGCACACGAAGTATTGCGTAGTCAAGATTGTTGCTAAATAAATCCGCGAAATTTCCAGGTACATAATAATTGTTACTGCTTGAAACACAACGTTTCTGATTTAAATTTTAAAGACATGCACTCGCCACTGAAAATTCGTTCCATCCGAGCGTATTCAGCGTATTCAGCGAAAACCTTGCAGGAAATATTAATGAACATCTGATTATAGCGAAAAGCGTTGCGCGCAGGCTGTATTTCAATAAACTACGTGCACGCCTGCAGTTTCCTTTCGTTATTGATCGCGTGTCTGTGTGAGACGACACTCTGACATGTGACAGGGCCAGATAGAACGTCTGGGTATATATAGTCCATGCATGGTTAGTTGCAGCTGTTCTGAAGCCTGCCTACCTGCAGCTTTTTGTCCCCGTTTGAGACCGAGAAGCGCGGGAGCGATAAGGGTGACACTGCCACGCGCATCAAGTGCGCCATCGCCACTAAGCGCAAGGCTCTGTACTCGCGTGCAGCGTTCTAGTAGCACTGCCTGGTACCTAAGGGGCTCTGGGCGGTGACCCTATTATTTAATTGGTGAAAAGTCTGTGGGAAGGTTCAGTGCATCGCCCTTGAGTAGTTTGGTATGTGTCTGATGCGTATATTTTGAGATACAAAGCTTTGAAAGAGCCGTTTTTAGCGGTTTTGGAGTTCTGAGAAATGGTGTTTCTAACTTGCGTGACATTTTGAAAGTACTCAGCAGTCCTCTTCCGAAGTGTGAATTCCTTTCGTAGATCAGCACATTGGACGTACGTTTGACGTTTTCGTGGAAAATCGTGAATTTCAAACACACTGCAACGCAGTTCACGTGCTAGGTAGGCGGGGGCCTTAATGTCTCGTCAACAGTGAGGTAATTAAAGATGGAGTAAGTCGCTCAGAAAAGCAAGAACGGGGAAGGAATCGACCATGATCTGTGGTACGGAACAATCCCAGCATTCGTCTGTAGTGATTTCACAAAACCGTGCGAAACCTAACTCATGATGTCTGGACTTGGATTCGAACCTAGATCCTCCCGAATACGAATCATGAAGGTTTACCACAGGGCTTAGTTTGGCCGGGCGTGTACTGTATTAATTGTTTAATATTTCAATCCTTTGCTCTAAGGGGCAGTGAATAGTTTTAGCCTTACAGGGAACACTTGCAATGGGCAGAAATCTTGTGCGCCGACGGAAATGCTATACCAGGGGTCAGATAAACATGGTCAGATACTCAGACCGGCAGGAGAGTAGCGTTGACATCACAAGTTCCAAAGTGTTCTTTGTATTACGAGTGGGGAGGGCGGCATGGCAAGAGTACATACGGCTTAGCCGGCCGGGCAGTGCTCAAGGTCACAGCGAGCAATCACCGCCTTCGTCGTCACCCTCCTGGTAGGTCGTGAGTCAGGGCGACGGTGGGCGTTCTTCGACCTCTGCACTGCTGCGATACAGCAGTTTGTGACTGGAGGATGGATAAGAGCAGGGATGCCCATTAAAAAATAATTTTTTTGAAAATCGATAAATCAGCTCCAAAAGTCGATTATTTTAAATCGATATTAAGGCTGCCAATTTTTTCTTGATCGATATACACCAACGTTTGTGAAAACTGCAACACCAAGAAGGATACATGTGATTGAAATTAACTTTATACCCTAGATTAGGTACACGACAATACACAATTGATTACGATTACAGAACTGTACATGATCTCTGCCCTTGAGAATTAAGTTTGGTGTGAAGCCCTCACGTGCTGCAATCAGAGCCCGTAAACGTCGTGGCATGGAATCAAAGAGTACCTGGATATGTTCCTGGGGAATCTCCCTCCACGCGGTTTGTATGCGAGTCCACAAAGCATCGACAGTGGTTACTGGAGGACCGTGACGAACAAGTCTCCGACCAACCATATCCCAGACATGTTCGACGGGTGACATCTCCGGCGAACGTGCAGGCCAGGGAAGCAGTGGTACCCGTCGTTCATTGAAGATAGCTTGCACATTCCTAGCCACATGTGGCCGGACTTTGTCCGCGGCTGAAATATGGGATGTGGAGTCGCCTGAAGGAGGGGCAGTACCTCGGGATCCGAAACCTTCCTGATGTAGTGGTTGCTGTTCAGATTGCCCTCAACCGCATGTTGTATCCAATGGCGCCCCAGACCATTACACTTGGCTTTTGTCCGCTATGCCGTTCCACAGTGCAGACTGCCAGATTGGGGTCGCCAAGTTATCGTCTAACACGTATGCGTCCATCACTGTAGGACAGGTTGAAGCGTGACTCGTCCGAAAGCACTACATTTCTGGACAAAGGAAGCCGACGCAATGGCATGCGTGCCACCAGTCCAGCCCGCAGCAGACGGCGTCGAACCGTCGATGCATACAGGTCCACACCCATTCCAGTACTCCAGTGTCGAGCCAACACTGTGGACGAGGCTATACGGACCGTTAAGGCCATGCGGAGAATATGGCGGTCATGCCGTGCTGTCGTCACATTGCGTGTGGGGATTGAACCCGGTTCGCCTTGGAAGATCCGTTTTTAGATGCTGGAGTGCTCCGAAATGATGTTTATAATGTGTATGACGTTTTAGAAAGTAATCGATATGCATATTCTGAAGTGTGTGTAATTTTCATATATCAGCGCATTGGGTGCACGTTGAACAGTTTTGTGAAGAAAAAAAAAAGCCGGATTTCAAACACTGCAGCGCAGTTCAAGCCACGGTAGGCGAAACACTTTTTATCGTTGTGGCAGCCAATGAGCTGTAGGTTTCGTGCTCGCCTATAGTCATATGAATCATATTCATAACCAAGACAAGTAGGGTAGTTTACGAATCAGTTACCAACACGGAAGAACAACCAGCAATGAGATTCGTAGAGTACAGCACAGCCCATAAATAACCTTCATGTGCGTTGTGCACGTACAAAACCTCGCACAATGGGTCTGAATGGGAACGCAAGTCGATATAGGCTGTTCACTGTAAAGTGAGCACTTTTGAGGCTCTAGTTACTTTTTTCCTTTTAGACATTTTATATCCTTCAACCCGTTCAGTCACAGTGTCCATGATCGGAAACACGTTGCACACTAACTATGCTTATGGTCGGAACTGTACACGACAAGGAACCAGCTGCCGGTGTTGCGTCTGATTCGTTGAAGTTTCTGCACCTCTCGTTTGTGAATGGTTAACGCTGACATCAACGAGCACGCAGTGTGTTGTTCACTGGTTGCGAGAAGCACGACTGACACAGGTACAGTGCCCATCAAAAAATGTAACGATTGCAACTTTCGAGGTTATAAATTAATTCGGGACTGAATGGGTTAACCACTTTTTTTTTTTAAAATAAATATTGTCATGTAAGTGATAAACATCAGTGTGTATATTCCACCGCGCTAGGAAGTTAATGTCTGAGGCTAACATAAGATATATTTATTGACTATTATTCTAAATAAGAGGACTTTCAAGAGTGCTCACTTAACCGTGAATAGTCTATATTCCAAAGAATTTCCAATTACAGCTGGGCTCGGAAGGCTAGAGCGCAGTGCCTGCGAGTGCCTGACGCCATAACGGTTGCGCGAACATGATGTATGTCGACGAGGCGCGTTTCCTGGAATACCGGAGGCCTTGAATTAACGGCGGCGTGCCTGCTCTGCATTCAGGGCCGCTCCCCGGCCGAACTACCGTGGCCAATTGGCGGCGAGGCCGCGCCTGCGCACAAGCCCGTCATGCGCCTCTTATAGCGTGCAGCGCGCACGCGGTGCTCCTTGCTGATTGTACGTATCCGTGCGCGGCAGCATTCGACGTGCTACGCGCGCGTTTAACGGTCTACTTTAGCTACCGGTTTCTTGTCTGCGCGCGGGGGGGCCGTTCCCTCCATTGAACGGGTGATTTCGAATCCAGGTACTCAAACGCGGAACATTCATTATACGCGTGAAACAGCTAGCACTAAATTTAAAAAAATCCGATGAAGACAGTAGAGCAAGGGTAGGACCACCTGTTTCTCGCGGAAAGATTCCAGAACTACTTTTACTTCGAAACACTAGAGCTCAGATCCACTTACGTGATTGCCTGCCCGCGAATCACGGACACTCAGTGTCGGAGTTACCTACTCGTGATTGGCTCAGTCAGGTAAGGAACTGTCTCCTGACGAAGACACGTGGCCGATAACCAAATGAAAACAGCGCGTATGCCATACCATAGGGCAATTGAGTACAGCCTTCACGTAATTCTTTTGCGCGAAAAACCGGTGGCCCTAANGGCAATTGAGTACAGCCTTCACGTAATTCTTTTGCGCGAAAAACCGGTGGCCCTAAGCTAAAAGGTTATTATTTTTCTGAACTCAACTTGGACTGGAAACCCTACCGTCACGAAATCGATACAGAGTGCCTTTCGTAAAAAAATTTTAAGATATTTGAATAAACCAATTATCAGAAAATACGCACTTGGCTCCGTTGTAACTGACCCTTGCTGATGTAAGTATTAAGACATCTCCCACAAATTCAGCCTATGCTGCAGCCGTCATCACGACAAACGACAGCCTGTTTCCAGTTTAGTTTTTCTTTATTGCAACTGGAAAACTGCCAAAACAAGCAAAATATTCTAAAGACAATAATCATTCGCAGATTCCGTGGAGGTTTTTGTTGCAACGCCATTTCACAGCGCAAATGGTCTTGGCTTGGTATCCCGGGTAATGTATGAATGTATAATTTTTGTATGTAAATTTTAGGGTACCTTAAAATGTAATCATGTACATACCCCCACCACCCAAAATATTTTTAGCATCGTAAAACGAAATAGTTAGTANGTACCTTAAAATGTAATCATGTACATACCCCCACCACCCAAAATATTTTTAGCATCGTAAAACGAAATAGTTAGTAGGAGTAAAATATAAAATAACACCAACGTGAGAATACAACATTTTTGTTACGATACAAATTAAAATATATACAATATCAAGTTATTAGAACTACTTTTTTTAAAGATAACGTATAAATTTCAAAAAATTGTGCTTATAATACAGATCAGTATGCTGCAAATAGTTATTTTGGGATTCAAGTTTAAAACAAAAGCATAGGTATTCACTCAACCACACATTTCCTTTATTTTTATTGTCCTATTGATTAGGACTTTGTAATAATCTGAAGACATTTATTCTAAGTTCGTAGCTTGACACCCTCCACACCTCTCTGAACTCACTACTTCTTTTAATACACCCTACACTTAACACATTCCAAAGTGACAGCGGAGACAGACACTGACAGAGCCAAAGCGAAAGCCATTGGCTGGCTAGTCGGTTCACAGTCTGAATGCGGCAGAAAATAGTTCCGACACTTCTTTGCAATTTTTAAGGTGAGACGCAGTGATCTAATAATTTATCATATGCTTAATATGACTATAAATATTAAAATAATCTATGCTCATGCGTATTAGTAGTGAGAGTGGAGGCGTTCTGGCACGCTAGAGAGTCATTAGTGGCCTAAGTGTCTTTGAAAAAACTGTAAACGGGTGTCGGAGAGAGGGATAATACTAATTGCCGGCACCCTTTAACCTGGGAAACTAATCCCCCCTCCACCCTTCTGGGAGGTGTGTTGTGGTTGGCTGATGGGTTTTCCACCCCTTCTGAAGCGTGCTGTGATTGGCCGTTGCTTGTGGGGTACCCTTTCGGTGGACAAAGCGCCCAAGAGACATTTACAGAACTTCGAAATTTTTCGATTAAGTCTGTAGGAGGAGTGACTAGGAGCGTGGTAAGGGGTGTAGGGTTTGACCAGGATGGTTGAGAAGTAGGTTAGTTTTTGGTTCGAGACCCGTAGAGGGTAATTAGGTGTAATTATATGCAGTTGCACAATGAGTAATTGTGTAATAAACAATTACGAATATCGAGAGTAAGTACATGTACCGAGACTAAGTACATGTACCGAGAGAGTAATTACACACTTAAGTACACATGTTCATCCATCGGCTGCCGAAACACAACTGACGAGGTTTGTGAGGCGCTCCTCGGTCCGAGTTCCGTCAAAGGTAATTAGAGGTAAGTAACGCATAATGAATAGGGGCAGTGATATTTCGCGAAAAGATTTAGAGACAAGATACAGTCCAAAGTACTGTAGGGTCGTCCAGATTCTTTGATTGGCTAAAAAAATGTTCTGGCCAGTGTTAACCGTTTGCGCACGAATCACGAAGGTTCAGTGTCTGAGTTACCTAGTCCTGAGTGGCTTGGTCGAAGACGGACACGGCACCAATGGAGGTATAACAACAGCTGAGGTGTGTATATATATAGTATTGAAGTTAACTGTTTGCTCCGTTTTTTACGCGAAAAGTCACTGGCCCTAATAATGAGTAATTGCGTAATGAATAAGTACATGTACCGAGAATAATTANGTACCTTAAAATGTAATCATGTACATACCCCCACCACCCAAAATATTTTTAGCATCGTAAAACGAAATAGTTAGTAAGAGTAAAATATAAAATAACACCAACGTGAGAATACAACATTTTTGTTACGATAAAAATTAAAATATACACAATATCAAGTTATTAGAACTACCTTTTTAAAGATAACGTATAAATTAAAAAAAAATTGTGCTTATAATACAGATCAGTTTGCTGCAAATAGTTATTTTAGGATTCAAGTTAAAAACAAAAGCATAGGTATTCACTCAACCACACATTTCCTTTATTTTTATTGTCCTATTGTTTAGGACTCTGTAATAATCTGAAGACATTTATTCTAAGTTCGTAGCTTGACACCCTCCACACCTCTCTGAACTCACTACTTCTTTTAATACACCCTACACTTAACACATTCCAAAGTGACAGCGGAGACAGACACTGACAGAGCCAAAGCGAAAGCCATTGGCTGGCTAGTCGGTTCACAGTCTGAATGCGGCAGAAAATAGTTCCGACACTTCTTTGCAATTTTTAAGGTGAGACGTAGTGATCTAATAATTTATCATATGCTTAATATGACTATAAATATTAAAATAATCTATGCTCATGCGTATTAGTAGTGAGAGTGGAGGCGTTCTGGCACGCTAGAGAGTCATTAGTGGCCTAAGTGTCTTTGAAAAAACTGTAAACGGGTGTCGGAGAGAGGGATAATACTAATTGCCGGCACCCTTTAACCTGGGAAACTAATCCCCCCTCCACCCTTCTGGGAGGTGTGTTGTGGTTGGCTGATGGGTTTTCCACCCCTTCTGAAGCGTGCTGTGATTGGCCGTTGCTTGTGGGGTACCCTTTCGGTGGACAAAGCGCCCAAGAGACATTTACAGAACTTCGAAATTTTTCGATTAAGTCTGTAGGAGGAGTGACTAGGAGCGAGATAAGGGGTGTAGGGTTTGACCAGGATGGTTGAGAAGTAGGTTAGTTTTTGGTTCGAGACCCGTAGAGGGTAATTAGGTGTAATTATATGCAATTGCACAATGAGTAATTGTGTAATAAACAATTACGAATATCGAGAGTAAGTACATGTACCGAGACTAAGTACATGTACCGAGAGAGTAATTACACACTTAAGTACACATATTCATCCATCGGCTGCCGAAACACAACTGACGAGGTTTGTGAGGCGCTCCTCGGTCCGAGTTCCGTCANTATTCATCCATCGGCTGCCGAAACACAACTGACGAGGTTTGTGAGGCGCTCCTCGGTCCGAGTTCCGTCAAAGGTAATTAGAGGTAAGTAACGCATAATGAATAGGGGCAGTGATATTTCGCGAAAATATTTAGAGACAAGATACAGTCCAAAGTACTGTAGGGTCGTCCAGATTCTTTGATTGGCTAAAAAAATGTTCTGGCCAGTGTTAACCGTTTGCGCACGAATCACGAAGGTTCAGTGTCTGAGTTACCTAGTCCTGAGTGGCTTGGTCAAAGACGGACACGGCACCAATGGAGGTATAACAACAGCTGAGGTGTGTATATATATAGTATTGAAGTTAACTGTTTGCTCCGATTTTTACGCGAAAAGTCACTGGCCCTAATAATGAGTAATTGCGTAATGAATAAGTACATGTACCGAGAATAATTANATTTTTACGCGAAAAGTCACTGGCCCTAATAATGAGTAATTGCGTAATGAATAAGTACATGTACCGAGAATAATTACACTGTAATTACACACTAAGTAAACATCCTACCCCGACCACTACTCGAACGCAACTGAGTTGTGATGTTTGTGATATACGTCCGCCATCTTGGATTGTGTAATATAGGTAAGAGAGCCGAGCGCATGCCTGCAGGGAGTTCGACCGCCTCCGGCTCCGAGCGTCTGAACCTCTGAGATCGTACGAAGAGCAACTCTCTTCCTCACTGCACAAGGAGCGCTGTCTCATTAGCTCGCCCGGACTTCCTCTGAAAGGACGTCCTCACCACACCGCCACAGGTAGATAGCGACCGTCCACTCAGAAAGTGAAAGTGGATGTTCCATATCCCTACTCGAAAGTAATAGACCGTTCCTATGCTACCGTGCCTCACATAGGTTCATGTCAAACATATAATTTAGAATGCATGTTGGTATTACTTGGAAAAGTAAATACCTACCAATACTGAATTGACCATACCTTCCTCACATAAATGGCAAAGTATAGTTTTAAATCACCATTGGTATAAGCAAATTGTACTTTTAATGTATCCATCACTCTTTGTTCTCTGTTAATACTGTAACGTGTATAGGAGAGCTATGCTTTTCTCGCGTAACTGTTTAGATAACAAATTACATGTACTGCCCTGTTAAAGTATACTTACCTTTTTTTTCACCATCTCCATTACCTATGTTCACTAACATTATTTTTCTTTAATACCAACATGTGTATATGACAGCCATGCTTCTCTCACGCAACTGCTTAGCAATCTACGTGTGCCCACCCAGTTGCATCAAACATGTATCCCCAAATATACACTTTGGTGTAAGGGTAAATAATATATATAAATGGGTTTAAATAAATATTTACTATAACTCCCTCACACAAACTATATGCACAAAAATTCCATTAACATTTATTCCTCCTCGCATAGTTGGTTTTCCATTTTTTTTTTNCTCACACAAACTATATGCACAAAAATTCCATTAACATTTATTCCTCCTCGCATAGTTGGTTTTCCATTTTTTTTTTTGTTTTCGCTGTAATACTTCGTTTATACAAAAAAAAAACTTTTCTTGTTATTCACACCAAAAACGTCTTTTAACCGCTTAACACATGGTGCGTTGCACTAACACTACGGTGGACGTGGCAGGTAGCAGAATACATTCGCGTATTGGACTGGATGACAGACGACGAGGTAACTCCCCGTGCAGCTAGACATGTGGCGAGCCTTTAACCGCTTAACACATGGTGCGTTGCACTAACACTACGGTGGACGTGGCAGGTAGCAGAATACATTCGCGTATTGGACTGGATGACAGACGACGAGGTAACTCCCCGTGCAGCTAGACATGTGGCGAGCCTTTAACCGCTTAACACATGGTGCGTTGCACTAACACTACGGTGGACGTGGCAGGTAGCAGAATACATTCGCGTATTGGACTGGATGACAGACGACGAGGTAACTCCCCGTGCAGCTAGACATGTGGCGAGCCTTTAACCGCTTAACACATGGTGCGTTGCACTAACACTACGGTGGACGTGGCAGGTAGCAGAATACATTCGCGTATTGGACTGGATGACAGACGACGAGGTAACTCCCCGTGCAGCTAGACATGTGGCGAGCCTTTAACCGCTTAACACATGGTGCGTTGCACTAACACTACGGTGGACGTGGCAGGTAGCAGAATACATTCGCGTATTGGACTGGATGACAGACGACGAGGTAACTCCCCGTGCAGCTAGACATGTGGCGAGCCTTTAACCGCTTAACACATGGTGCGTTGCACTAACACTACGGTGGACGTGGCAGGTAGCAGAATACATTCGCGTATTGGACTGGATGACAGACGACGAGGTAACTCCCCGTGCAGCTAGACATGTGGCGAGCCTTTAACCGCTTAACACATGGTGCGTTGCACTAACACTACGGTGGACGTGGCAGGTAGCAGAATACATTCGCGTATTGGACTGGATGACAGACGACGAGGTAACTCCCCGTGCAGCTAGACATGTGGCGAGCCTTTAACCGCTTAACACATGGTGCGTTGCACTAACACTACGGTGGACGTGGCAGGTAGCAGAATACATTCGCGTATTGGACTGGATGACAGACGACGAGGTAACTCCCCGTGCAGCTAGACATGTGGCGAGCCTTTAACCGCTTAACACATGGTGCGTTGCACTAACACTACGGTGGACGTGGCAGGTAGCAGAATACATTCGCGTATTGGACTGGATGACAGACGACGAGGTAACTCCCCGTGCAGCTAGACATGTGGCGAGCCTTTAACCGCTTAACACATGGTGCGTTGCACTAACACTACGGTGGACGTGGCAGGTAGCAGAATACATTCGCGTATTGGACTGGATGACAGACGACGAGGTAACTCCCCGTGCAGCTAGACATGTGGCGAGCCTTTAACCGCTTAACACATGGTGCGTTGCACTAACACTACGGTGGACGTGGCAGGTAGCAGAATACATTCGCGTATTGGACTGGATGACAGACGACGAGGTAACTCCCCGTGCAGCTAGACATGTGGCGAGCCTTTAACCGCTTAACACATGGTGCGTTGCACTAACACTACGGTGGACGTGGCAGGTAGCAGAATACATTCGCGTATTGGACTGGATGACAGACGACGAGGTAACTCCCCGTGCAGCTAGACATGTGGCGAGCCTTTAACCGCTTAACACATGGTGCGTTGCACTAACACTACGGTGGACGTGGCAGGTAGCAGAATACATTCGCGTATTGGACTGGATGACAGACGACGAGGTAACTCCCCGTGCAGCTAGACATGTGGCGAGCCAGCAAACTGGACTCGCAGCATGGCGGACTCGTTCATGGAGTTCCTTTGGAGCTGACAGGCGGTCTTTAGCTGGCGCCGTGGACTCAACCCCACGTATTGCACAGACAGATGGTGTGGAGTAACAGACAGGTGTTTAGCTAATGTTGTGGATGGCAGACTGTACCTTATGGATGACAGGATACGACATTCCTGAGCAGGTAAATCTATGGCAGAATTTTGTAATGGTCCCAATGTAAAGTCGACAAGTTATCAGACGCAATGCAGTGCTTGCCGTCGTCCCTTGACAAGGTGACATAGGTAACATGTTCGGTGAAGATGTCGTGAGCACGCGAACGGAAATTATATTGGGTCCCCATAACCCATGGATTTTGCATAAAGCAATCCAAATAATCCACATACAGGAATGACTGCAACATGTTAGCTTTCAACTCTTAGCCTTATACACATACTGGTCATTCATAACAGTATATGAGTGAAGTTTAGGACATAAACCCACAAAGTGTGTGATAATACGGCCGGTAAATTCATTCTCCGTAACTCGTGCAAAGCCTTTGTTCACTAAGGGGAAATTTTGCGGATTATTTGCCACATAATTGTAAGTGTCAAACCTTGTAGTCAAATCAGGGGAAATAGCCTTGTAGACATCGTGACAGTCTACTTGATAGATCAGCGAGTCGGTATCGGAGTAGAGCAGATGCAAGGCTGGCCGAGGAAATTTTTTCTTCATGTAATCCTAATGAAAGTCATATAAAACCAATTCTGGTAAATCTAGAACAGGAACGCCGGTATACAAACACCGGTTAAACATAACAGATACCTTATCTATTTCAATTAAGATTAGATTATCGAATATCTGCTTTGCCTTGAATATCGGACGCCCAATCAATTCTGCCGCTTCGTATATTGTATAATATCTCGATACGGCTCTGATGTCCCTTTCCGGGCAGACATTTTGTAACGTCTTTCAATATGCATATATGGAATTATTCATCAATTTAAAAAATGATTTCTGGAATGCGTTTCCTGCCTGAGCACGTATTTAAATATTGAAAGTAATGTACTGAGCCATCCATGCCTTTTGCTCAAAGCACAGAACACGGTTAACAGTGTCGAGTTTGGCTCCATATATCAAATAGTGCTTCAGTGTTTCCCCGTATACAACATAATTTCTCCGCAGCGCGAGTGTCAAAAGTAATTTCTCAGTTCTTGCCGTTCGGCGGTATGGCACTGACTGGA
>NQII01008641.1:0-60608 GCA_002778355.1 Clitarchus hookeri | reverse complement strand
GTAATTCAAAGTTTACATTTGTTTCAGCTCGGGGCTGGCCGGTCCCCTCCGGCGGAATTGAAACAAGAGACACACTCGCCGAGAGAGACAGAGAACGAGGACAAGAGAGGAGATAAAAAAGACAGAGAATTAAAAAGTTGTTCTCGCTCTTTGTCTCTCTAGACGAGTGTGTCTCTTGTGCCCTTACTTGAAGAGGAACAAAATTGTTTACCCCCTCCCTCCTACTTTTTAGAATTAATTTATCTCCAGTGGGCGTGTCTATGCCATTCCTGTCTGAAGAGTCCTAAGTGCTACCGTAGTTGTCAGGTCCCCATTGGCTACTCGCCGGCCAGGTCCGGCTATCCAATTGACTGATATCCTGCAGTATTGGGCGTGTACTCATTAATTCCTTCTGTCCCTGGTAAGTGTTAAATGCAGATGCTTCAGTGAATCAAAATTATGTGCTTGTTTCACATTCATTGTCACATAGTCCTCTGAACTAATGAATACGGGCTGGACAATTTTTGTGAATTCATTTCAGGAGGGGGCCGCGGTGGCCGAGCGGTTAGCCTACTCGCCTCTCACCTAGGCGAACCGGGTTCAATCCCCAGCTGGGTCACTCCCGGATTTTCGCAAGTGAGAATTGTACTGGACAATGCCGCTGGTCAGTGGGTTTTCTCGGGGATCTTTCGTTTCTCCCGCCCTTTCATTCCGGCGCTACACAATTCTCACCTCAATCACACTCATCGGCTCTCAAGACCTCGCTGTTGAAGAGTCACTCAAACATATTCATTCACTCATTCATTCACTAATTTTAGGACAAGCTCGTCTAAGGACACATGTGTATTTCTGATATGTTTACAACTGAGCCATAGTTTATCAGACACGACCAGGATGAAAACTAAGCCAATAATAGATCAGCATGGAAACAAGGCCAGAATCCGTACCGCCGGACCTGAGTTAAAAATGGCTACCCACTTGGACAACAACCAGTGGACAAATAACCGAGACTGGAAAACACGCAGGACAGTGTAGGGGGCAGGTCACTGAAATAGTGAAATTTTCTTTTCCCTGTAAATGAAAAAATTGCGTTCTGCCTTATTTTACGACCAGTAGTTGATTGTGAGCTATGGGTATTTGTAAAAAAACATGACCTTTGCGCATGCAAGAAAGCCACTTCCTTTATTGAACACTGCCTTCCTGTTAAGGAAAGTTTACATCATAATCCTGACTCTTTCACAGTAGGTTCTGTAATATTATACACTGTGACTTAAACGGAATGACATGTTTTTGGGCAGGCACTTTTGTCCTTTAGCGTGCTGATTTGTGCGATTAAGCATTTCTTCTGCACTGTAATGCCGAGGCATGTGTATTTTCAATTTTTATATTTTGTTCGTAAAATTTGTTGACAAAAACTAACTAAGAAATTGTTACACCACCAAGGTAAAAATAATTTGTAATTTAACAAAAAAATTTGTTTACTACCTTTTGCCAAAATTTTGTAGCACTCCAAACAGTTTTCTTGTAAAACTTGCAGAACGTATATTTGTAATATTGCAGATTAAGGTTTGTATTTCAACTTACATTGTCAAGATGTGAAAACAAAATGTATTTATATAATGATTTCTAAAACCACTTTGAAGGAGAAAGAGCAAAGCAGGATAATATTTCTAATTATATTAACGAAAAAAAAAAGTAAATTAGACCTTGCTTCCACCGACCCTCGAACTACAACGGTTTGATTGAACTGTTGAATAACTATTGCATTCCAGATTTTCCAAGCTGTGCATATGTTTAGAGACAAATTAAAAAAACCTATATAGCTTTGTTACTCTCGTTATCACTGGAGGTAGCTGACCTCAGTCGGTTGGTGCGTCGCCGGTCTGGAGTGCGGGAGGTTCTGGGTTCGAATCCTAGTTAAGGCATGGGCGTTAGTTTAAGTTAGATAATAAGTTAGTTTGTAAGTCGTCCCCTGATAAGCCTTCAGCCATAACACCGAGGTGCGGCAATAAGCCCTTTCCAACCCAATCGAATACAGACACTATAGGTAGTGGTTTTCTGAAAATATTTCGTGACTAGAAGAACTTCAAAACTCTGTAATTTATTTAACCTATATGTTTGATTCATCTACGCTTAACAGTTGCGTGGAGACCAAAACCAGAAGTTCACTGTAGCAATACGCGAGCACTATGGAGCTCGGTCAAACAGGCGAGATATTTATCATGACCCTAGAAACAAATGAAAGGAAAAACCTTTTAAGTTCCTAGACAGTGCGCTAAGAACCATGCTANTACACTTAGGTTTACTTTAAGCGAAAATTTACTGACTCTAACGACCACTTTCCAACAAACGTCCTACCGTACAGTAAGAACCAAAAACCAGTTATATAAACTTCACTTGCTGCTGCAGTCAGTTCTCAGTTCCCTACCCGTTAAACTTAGTTCTCTAAACTCACTGTAAATTACTGGTGAACATATCTCCTAGCGTTTAAGTAAATTTACGTGTACTGTGTTAATAAATAACGTTTATTTATGTAAATACGTTGTTTAGTAAAACGTGTGATAATGACTAGGTTTTTACTAATTTCATATCAAACCACAAATAGTTTTTCTGAAAATATAGGCAAATAAGTTATTATTGCTTTAATTTTGGGCGTTTTAATGTAGTTTTTAACAAAAACCACTCCCCGCATTCATAAGTTGGATAAATATATTTACAGTTATGGTATCAGAAAAGATAATGCTGGTAACACATGAAATAATCATTCGTGCTGCTTATAATAGTTAATGGGTTCGTTTTTGGCTGTTTTGTCAGCGAGTAGCCAATTTTACGCTAAACTCGTTAGCACAGGATTTGATTACTATTTTATCTTGGGTTTGTTACCGACTCAGATTTTATCAGGGACGTATCTAACTAACTGTGATCCATTTGCGGTAACAACTGAAACATACAAACTAATATGTAAATTAAGCCTAAATTGTCCATAAATGACCTTACGAAATATTTCGGCCATAGGACAGAAAATCAAAATAGATTTGGTGATGTATATCGCTAAATACGATAAAACAGTAACCCTATGCCAGTTAATTTACTTATTATATAATTAATTTTGAGCGGTCATGGTCAAATAAAGAAATGGATAATGCAAGATTCTTCCTACAAAGAAATGATTAGCTTAGACACAGGTGCGTATAAAATTTAAAATTTCACCGAACTATTTAGAGAATATTTGCTTTTGATTGGTTTCTATCCACATGACAAAACAAACCGATATTTAAATGTCGTATCTTTAACAATATGTCCTACTCTAAAAATAATATTTAGAACTTACGTCAGACTGTAGTTTACATGATCAAATTTTAAAATCACCAGAACATCAAGAGCAACAGTTTTCATGACCATCAAAAATTGCTTTCACAACCATTCACTAGGCGGTTTTGTAGCATGCAATTTGCAATAGGGGTTCATCAATACCACCCTATTTTGCGACAAAATTATAAAGCTATCTTTCGTACAGCATTTTAAAATCTCCTACCCTGATAATATAAGTTTCTTCCATTTTCATTCTAGAGAAAATATATTCTAGAAGCCAATAGTACATCTGTCACTAACATAAACCTACATACATGTTAAACTCCTTAATCTTCATAGTCACTGATACCTTTAAAATTACATTTCTTGCAGCGAACTGATTATTTTCTGGAAATATTCTTGCATCATATTCCGCTTGCTTAGACTGTGTTACTTATGAATTACATATTCCGTGGTTGACAGTGTTGGCATTAAGCACATTTGGTCTTAAGTGATTGCCTCACCAACAAATTCTGTCACCCACATGTAAGGTGCTTCCTTTTGTAGACGCAATTTTTCGTTGTTGAGTATAGTTAAAACTACGCATTAACTAGTTTTCCTTGCCAGGCCCCTCTAGTTTGGATACTATAACCAAGAGGTTAAAATTCTGTGTTTCCAGACCATGAAGAAGAATATTCAGTACTTTTCCGATAAATATTAGATTTCTAAAGCCCTGCACGCATCTGCACGTCATTCGTAACCGAGCTCCTTGATGTCATTCATGATATGTCCAGTCGAAAGAAGAAAGACTATTTCCCCAACTGCGCTCTCCCCACCTGTTCCAACGATATTATTGCTTATATATATATATACACTGAAGAACCAAAAAAACTGGTACACCTGCCTAATATCGTGTAGGGCCCCCCGAGTACGCAGAAGTGCCGCAATACGACATGGCATGGACTTGACTAACGTCTGAAGGTATGCAGGAGTCAATTCACGCCATGAATCCTGCAGGGCTGTCCACAAATCCAATATTCGCCAATTTGAGAAAGGGTTGCACGTCTGTCACGTTAAATGATTGTCGTCAGTTGTCGTTTGTCCCGTTCTTTCACGATTTTTTTCCGGCCGCAGCGATGTCGAAGATGTGATGTTTTACCGGATTCCCGATATTCACGGTACACGCGTGAAATGGTCGTACGCGAACATCCAAATGTTATCGCTACCTCGGAGATGCTATGTCTCATCTCTAGTGCGCCGACTATAACACCACGTTCAAACTCACTTAAATCTTGATAACCTGCCATTAAAGCAGCAGTAACCGATCTAGCTGCCAACCACATCGCGTTACTGTGATTGGTTCCACGCCTCTGTTATTTGCATAAACACACCTATACGTTTTTTTGGCTCTTCAGTGTATGTTATATACACACACGATACATACACGCTGGCCAGCGTGTCTGACCCTGGCTATCAAATGCGACTCTCTAACTTCTTGGCGTTTTACGAATCTTACTTTTCGTAAGACAAATATTCGTCAACTTCAAATATCAACCCATTCGTATATCTCGAAATGCCAGGAGAAAAATTTTTGTTGCGCAAGCTCTGAAACACTAGAAGGTTAGAAAACAATCATGGACGTACGAAATATTCGTGGTTTAATCGAAAACAGCGCGCATGTGATATATATCAAATAAAGTTATAGGCTTGCGTGTGCTTTACTGCAATTGAAATATAAACTGTATTAAAGAAACTTGTACTAGACGTCTATATATTTTACTATTCAAAAAATGATTTTAAAAATAAATTGTATGACTACTCTGATCACATCAGCTATTTTCTTTATAGAGAAAGCTATAAGAGTAGATCACTACGATTTCTCTACTTTTGTGCTTTGATACATTTTTAAGGCACCTTCCGGACACTAAAATCGTGTGCTCAATGATGACGTCACTGACTTTGGGACTGGAAAACTGTTACTTCTGTGGACACTTGCCAACTAGGGATGGTGCTGCAGAGTCGTGGTGGGGCCCGAGTGCACGGGCTCTGAGTAACCTGTCTCGCCTCCTGGCAGGGGGAGGTTGCGGCCGAGACAGGGAGCACGGGGTGTGATAGCGGTGTAAGCCATCTAGTCTGTACTCGATAACGGCGGAGGGGGGGAGGGGGCGAAGGCTGTTCCTCGCTTGACCCGCAGGTAATCGCATTAACCACCCCCGTCGCCGGCGACGACCCTGCGACGACGAGGGCCTCGCGCCTTGTCCTCCGGCCAAGACGTGGGGCTTCTTCCTCTCCTGCCCTCTGTAGGGCGCCGCCAAGAATAAATTCTCCGTCGCGGGGCGATTACTTCGCGAACGTGGCGCGTTGCTAGGTTACACCTCGCCGGGACACTGCTGCCGAGACTCTCGTGCCAGCAGTTAAGCTTCCGTCTAAATAATTATTCCCATGTACCGTACCCTCTAAAACGTTAACAGTGTAAACTCCTCGAAATCAACTGATTTAGCTGCAGATATGTTGGAACTGCTCCAATTGAATCAGTAAAATTCTACTGATCATTTAAGTTGCTGGTATTCACTGTTTAAACAGTAATTTATAGTAGTAAAAACTTAGTGCATTACATTGATTCGTCAGTAGAACAGTTCGTTAATTTAAAATTAAGTGAATTAAATCTATTGATTGAAATCACTGATTCAGATTTCGAGTGTATTCAACTTAACCGTTTCACTTCCCGTATCCATGATCAACGACATATTACATAATGAAGGATAGTTAGAGGCAGTGATATTTCGTGAAAATATTTCGAGACAAGATACAGTCCAAAGCATTGTAAGGTCGTCCATCTTCTTTGATTGGCTAAAAAATGTTCTGGCTCGTGTTAACCATTTGCGCACGGATCACGGTGGTTCAGTGTCGGAGTTACTCAGTCCTGAGTGGCTTGGTCGAAGACGGACACGGCACCAGCAGCCAATGGAGGCATTACAACAGCTGAGGTGTGTATATGGTATTAAAGTCTACTGTGTGCTCTGATTATTACGCGAAAAGTCACTGGCGCTAAGGATAGTTATGGTTAGAACTAGGGGCCAGTGTTTTGATCGTCGTCCTTGAGAGTAGTCTGATTTGTTAAAGTTTCTGCACTTCTCACTTGCGAATAGTTAATGCTGACATCTACGAACATACAGTACCTTTTTTCGTGTTTGCGAGAAGCACGCTCTAAACCAGTACAGCGAACGACAAAAGATTTAACGATTGTAGCACTTGAACTCGTAAATTAAATTTAGGACTGAACTGGTTATCCGTTCGGTCAGACATAAACATCTGTGTTCAAGTGTTACAATCACGTAACACCAGTGAACAACCTGCTGCGTGTTCGATGATATCTACAATACAAAAAATATGTGGAAAATTCCACAATCCAGATTAGTCACTAGGAAGACTGGCTGTGTGCAGAACTGATCTTGCGTATCATTCACGTGCAACGTGTCCACCATTGTGGACACGTAACTGAACGGGATGAAAACTCTGCCGTGGTTTCTTTTTGGAGAGTTCCAGCAGTGCTACGATATATTTCAAACACTCGTACTTTTTCAGTTTTTTTTTTTTTAATTGGGCCACTGATCGTTTCTTGACACGTCCTGACGGACTGTGAACCAGTAATAAACAATATACATGTCTAAAGAGACGGAACGAATAACGTATAGCATAGCACACAGGATAGTTATCTTCATGAAGACACTCGCCAACGAACAAACGACAGTGCTTGTAGGGTGTACACAGAACTGTCGAGTTTAGCCTACCCGCTAAGTGAACTCACAAAGTATCCGCGTATGTAATTGTAAAAAATTCACGTATTCCCTGGCCTGTGTGCTGGACTCCGCAGTTCTACGAGTACTTGAGTATTATGTGTTAAGACATTCGCTGCTTGGCCAACGGGCAGCCAGTTTTATTTTCGGCCGGTAGGAAGATCTTCCAACCTTTTATTTTCTTGAAGGTTTGTGCCTTACTGCGAGAATAATAAACCGAGACAGGAGACACAGTTGTAAGATAACTCGGACCTCTACGTTTTTTAAGTTGATCACATCGTGAAAAGAATTCGTCTATGGTTTCAGTCCCTAGTTACTGCAGGCATTAAAAGGTATAAGAGTATTAGTTCCTTGAGTCTAAATTATATAATAATATTGAAATTTCCCTAAAAAATTTTGACGTGAATGCCTAGAAATTGTTATAAATCCTAACGCAAAACACATTCGTCATTAATCTAACTTCCGACTACCGGTTCCTGGTTGGTCCGTCAACGCCTGCGCCCGCCATTGTAATCTGAATGGCTGGCGCTCTACTATACCATTGTCCTTCTCCCCCTATGCACAGTTATTAATAAAGTGAACACAGATACCCTCTCCTAGCAACACCTTCTTTGTGGAAATTCCGTATTTTTGTTTGTTTGCTGTTTTTTTATTGCACTCTGTTATTCTGTGGCCCACCAAAAATAAATTAGGGAGAGTTGTGGACAATTGTTTTACTAGTACTTTCCTGTAAAATGAGGCGAAAATGTTTTTATAGTGTGGGGGTGCAATGGTGAATGACTACTTTGAAACCGAGGATATTACCTGGTTGGATTTCCGGTCAAGTTTTCCAATGTCAACCTTTTCGAGCAAGCTTGGGGTGCACCCGAGTTTTTTTTTTAGCATTACTTGTTGCTTTCTGCAGTTCCTCGCCAACCGGTGTTGACGTCTCGATGTCTTCTCTCGGGCTCCTTCCGGATCCACTCCGCACTCCGCGCTTCACGTCGGCCGACTGCCCCGTTCCTTCGTCTTCCTCCTGTTTTTGTATGCTCGTTTGCCATACTAAACTCGCATCATCTCTGCACGTGTCCGGGCTGACCGCCGCGTCCCCTGGGTCGTAAAACATGTGTTCGGCGCTCCGGCGCACGTGGGTCTAGCGTCGTCCCTCGATTCTGGCATCGGAGTTTATTGATCCGTCCTGCATGTGCTGGGACACTTGGTGGGCCCTTGGTCGGCGCACGTGTGTCTTCTGCCTCCGGATATTGTGTCGCTATTATTCTAGCACGCTCGCCAAAACCTCTCATAATTTATTCAGGTAGCTGGCTCGGGAGAGATGCCGCTGCTGGTGTGAGCTTGCATCCCCTTGCAGCTGCGAGATGCAGCTGCTATGCCACGTGTTCATTCCACCTCGGAATCCTGGCGTCATTCTTCTAACACGCTCACCCAACCCTTAATATGTATTGCGGAAGCCCGCCTGCGAGTTCCGACAGAGTGTGCCTTCTAAAGAAAAATTATCTTTAGCGACGCGGGATGCGTCAAAGTTATATCTCATATAAAAAAAAATTCAATTTCATCAAAATGTACTCATTCGTTTACACAAGTATAAAAGGGACCGCGGTTGCTGAGCGGTTAGCCTGCTGGCCTCCCACCGTGGCAGACCGGGTTCAATCCCCGGCCGAGCCACTCCCAGACTTTCGCATGTGGGAATCGTGCAAAACAATGTCGTGGGCTTTATCGGGCATATCCCGCTTCCCCTGCCCCCTCATTGTGGCAATGGTCCATTCTCACCTCAATCACATTCATCGGCTCTCAAGACTTCGCTGTTAAGAGCTGTCAAAATCTCTTCACTCACTCACTCTTATAACTGTCTTCAGCAGTTCTACTGAAATAAATTAAAATTTTTGTATGTTTTATGCTACACCTACGTTAATCAGTAATTTTGCATATAAACCCATTTACGTTATTCAATAGTATAGTTTTTTCCACAAAGGTTCGATGTTTATTGCCATAGTTTTTTTAACACGCGTTAGGCAGCATGTATGTAGGTATTCATATATGTATATATGTCCTACATAGTATAAAAAGAAGTCCCTGGCGTGCGTCTGTCTGTATGTATGACTACCGAAATCTCGAGAACCACTGAACTTATTTGGATGCGGTTTTTACTGTTATGATTTGCATTTATCTAGGAAGGTTTGTGTGTATTAAAAATTGCCCTCGCGCTTATAGGAGCTGAGCATTAACGGTATTAGTGAATCAAGTAGGGAAATAAGGTTACTGCCAGCGCGCTATCATGGAATACGCTGCCTACTCCTTTATTTAGAGATATAACAAAATCATGTACGAAATAATTGTGTAAATTTAAATGATCTACATAAACGTCAGCGGTATCATATATTTATATTTAATAGATAAGTAGTAATAAGCGTATTTACAATTTAAATAACGCTGTAAAAACAAACGTAAAATTCACTGTCTTTACTAACCATAAATAACTCAACATTTATCAAAATAAATTAATTCGTAATTATAAATATTAAATGTAGATAAAAAATATCCTTTACAGCATACAATTATCAGCAGTACTTCAAAAGTTATGAAAAGTTTTGTAAAAAAGTAATTTCTAAAATCGAGACACGCGCGCACATACCTATAAGTGGGTNNGGGGGGGGGGGGGTACGGCTGATGAAGTCAATGCATCATTAAGAAGATAATATCTTTGGCGCGACGTAACAAAACTAGTACTCAAAACAAACATGAGGTTACTCATGTCTTCAGAAAATAACAGCATGTTTACTGACATGCTACTGAAAGTCGGAAATGGAGAGCTTCCAATGGATTGTGTAAGAATGTCACTCAATAGTGATATATGTGTTATAGTCACCGACCACTAACAACTGATAGATAACGTATACCCTGAAATACACGACCTTTGAAATAGCACATTACTGTGGTTCAAAGAAAGAGCGATATTATCCCCCAATAATGAACAAGCCGAAAAAAATTAATCAATTAGTGCTCGCAAAATTCAATGCGCAAACACAAGTCAATTATACTCAGTAGATACAGTACTCGACAGTGAAGAAGCTGTGCACTACCCCACATAATTGGTTAATTTATTGAATCCTTCTGGCATGCCACCACACAAACTGATTTTAAAAGTTGTAGCTCCCATAATATTATTGCGAAATATAAATCCACCGATATTATGCAACGGCACTCGATCAAAAATAAAAATTTTAAAAAGTTATCTTATTAAAGGTACTATTCTAACTGGCTGCGGTACTGGAGAAACTGTTTTAATATATAGAAAACCAATGATTCCCTCGGATTTACCTTTTAATTTAAAAATAATGCAATTTCCAATAATGTGGCTGGAGTGGATTTGAGGGGGTGAAGTTTATCACACGGACAACTATACGTAGCCCTTTCACGTGTCACAACAAACTTTTTTTTTTGTGCTGGCGGTTGGAGGCAAAATGATTAACGTTGTATACAAAAAATTTTTCTGAACCACTATAATATAATATTGTTATATTAGAGATGTATGAATGCGGACAAAGCGAAGGAGGTAGGTAAGTCAGGATCGTGGTAAATTGAGGCCCCTAATCTCTGCCTATCCCTCTAGGAGACAGGCGTGACGTGTATGTATGTATGTTATACGTGATAGTAGTTTACTAGTTTACTATCATATAATATATAATTGTTATTGTATTTTCCCAATTTATTTATTAGTGTATCGCTGTTAAAACTAAATTGTACCCGGGAGAAACTGGGCCGGGTTGCTAGTATTCATATATACTACATATAATATTGCATTAAATTGTTAATTGGAATGAAAATGTTCAGTTATCTATTGTGATTTTATTTTGCTTTTGAATTTATGCTTTATTAAACCCAAAATTTCAAGTTGTTTTGTTTTCTCAAAACGCCGCAGTAAAATTACGCCAGCTTCACATAACCATGGAACATATTACACAATATTTCTAACTACAATAAATTGTTGCTTATTATCTTAAAATTTCCGCATTTATTTCAAAGCTGAAATAAAAAAATACAAATTAGTTTTGCAGGAAACAAACGTAACAGATTGAAAAGAAAATTCTTGACTATCCGTTTTGATATAGTAAAGGTGAAATTAAATGTGGCAATACCATATTTTACACAATAATTTTGCGCAATTTATTAGATACAATAACTTTTAACACTAGAAGTTTTTAAAAATGTCTACATTTCCCCTATTTTCGATTGTTAATAGGCTACATAACTTTTCACAACTAAATTAAAAAAACCAATACATGGCGGACGATACTAAGGAAATCTGACGTCTGTTTCAAGGATATATATAAAGGTATTTTTAGGCGTTCCATTAAAACACATGTATTGTTTGGAACTGGACTGGCATCAGCGTAACGCGCTGCCGCATTTCGGGACCAATAAAAATTGGTTTTTATGTTTGCTATTTTTGGCCGAAGCTGGTATGCTACGCTATTTGAAACACTTCCTGTGCAGCGGTCAATATATATAGTTCATCATGCCTAAAAGGGATATAACTTTAAAATGGAGAAAATCTCTCACAGTTGCGATTTCCGATTTGCCTGCAACACTTTCTTTCCTCTGTTACTGGTGAGCATGTCTTCCAGTAATTAAAATTTAATTAACAAGTTATTAACACCAAATTTCGAAAACAAATTGAAGTAGTTTACAGAATGAAAATGAGTACCATACTGAAGTAATTTTTCACCTAAGGGGCAGCGCAAATAAACGCGGGCCTGCCGAATCGCTTTCCACATTCTGTTCCACGGGGAACTACAACTGTAGAGGCGAAACAAAACGAAGAATATCTGAAGTTCGGCGTGAAGCGATGTGTAATGCTCGACTCGGTAACGCCGCCAGTTAGCGCGCATTTTAGCTACAACGGCACTAAAAAAAAAAACTCTGCGGCATCGATTTGCAAGAGAATTTTCTTGTTGTTGTCGTAACCACGAGAGTCTCTACACCGCCCCCCCCCCAATCACGACACAAAAAAACCTCTCTTACCACGTACCTTCCACCCCAAGCGGTGCCTATCTGGTGCCTAGGGTATTATGTATATTCGAGCGCACGGAGGTAGAAAGGAAAGATTTCTCTCCCCCGGCCTCTTTTCCTCAAAAGATTGGCATTTTCGTTTCGCACCACCTTCATACATTTTAAAGCTGTGTGTTCGACCTTCCTCCCCCCTCCTCTCCGTGCCACCATTATTTTCTCCAATGGGAACTCGTTACTACACGCCCCATCCTGTGACCCTGGCTCGCCTTCATTCTCCTACTCCCTCCCTCAACCACTGCTCTTTTTATTCGGCACCGCCTTTTTAGCCCCCATTGTCGACCCGCTTTCCACAATTTTCTCGCAAGTCAAACACAGCGAAGGTATCACTCTACCAGCGTACACTCTCCCCGACCGCAATCTTTCTTAAATGAAAAAAAAAATATATTCTTTCAAGAACAATCGCAAACTTCTCTGTTCGTTCGAGGCCATTATCTGAGTAGAATGCATTATTTTCGTAAAATATTCAGGCAAAGGCTTCGGACCGTTCAGATTTGACATTTTTATAGAAGTTTATTTGTTTTCAGTTGATAACCTACTATCTCCTTCATGTCGTTTAATCGTTGAAAGATGAGCAGAAGGTTTCCATTTTATCATCATAGTAACTTAAATGAACATAAGTCTTGTATATTCTGCCTGGCAGTAAAATAAATTTTCCGTAAGCTATAGCATTAAACTTCAGAAACGTTTCAGAAGATACTCATTGTATATTTTTAACTCATTCATTCACTGTATCTGTGATCGTGGATACGTTGCACACGAAGGGTTCTTTAAGTCGGTACTATGCACCGTAAATAATCAGCACCAAGTGTTTACTGCGACTTCCTTGTGGGTGATCTGGCATTTTAAAATTTCCGCACTTCTCGTTTACGAACGGATAGTACAAAAATCAATGAGTACGCGGCATATTGTGCACCGGTTGCAATAAACACCCATCAACACAAATCCAGCGCAAAACAAAGTATAACAAGACTGCAACATTTGAGCTCACAAATAAATACGTGACTGAATGGGTTACATTTGTTCAATGTTCAGTATTTGTAAACATTCGTTTGGCTCTGTTTTCACAATGTACGTTAATTTGTCTTATTTTATACATAGGGCCTACAGTATGTACTACGTACATATTCTGAACACACGCATATTTTCAGGATACAAATATTATTTGTATTACAAATTTGGTCATATGAAAGTTAAATGTGGTAAACTAAGTACAAGTTTTCTTAGTTGTATTCGTACTTTGGTAATTTAAAATAAGACTTCGGCGAATTTTTTATTGTGTAGATAAAGCAGTTATAAACTTTACACATTCTAACTTCCACGTATACTCCTCAAAAAATGTTTAACTAAAAATAATTTTACTTCCTCTAGAGATATTTAAAAATGTTGTTCCATTGGTGTGCGGTTTCTACGAAGGTATCCGTCACAACAAAACGCAAGATCGCTGTGTAATGAAGTGATCAGGCCTTAGTTGGACGGCCTGTCTCATCACACCTTCAAAAATTGAACCAGAGCACGAGTGTGATTGCAGTAATGCCTTGCGAAAGAGAGTTGCAGAAACCCCTCCACCGGCCAGTAAACGGGGCCGAAAATATTAAATAACGCGCCCGCTATAGGCCAGCGTAACACTGGGAGCGGCGTATTTCGTCATCGGGGCAGCAGACCAAGAAGACGTGGAGATGGGTGTGTCCGGCCGTCGTTAACCGCCTCCAAAAATCAGCCTCCGGCCACATGAACAAGGTGGAGACTTACCAATTAGATTGTAATAGTAGTGGTGGGGTAATAAAACTTAAAATAATAATTAGCATCTTGGTATTTAATTTAAGCTCCCCCGATTAATAGTCACGTATATAGTTATTGTATAATCCTTATGATCAATAAACCTCATCTTATAGTGTTGTGATCTGCCTAATCATGATTCATTATTTATCTAAGCCCATAGCCCCTTTCAGGTATGAATTGACTGAAAAAATAATTCGTAACAATGGTGGAGGCTCGGTTCCTCCCTACTCTCTCGCTGCCTTGCCTCAGCTTCTATACCATCCACCCCCATTTCAATAAATTCCCCAACCACCCACGCTAATTTCCTGTTGTAATAATAACAAAATTTGAGCCACGTCCACTTTTAACATTAAAAATTTCAGCTTTTAAGTATAAGTATAATTAAAATAACGTCAAATTATCAACTTTTAAAATTTATTATGTTTGTATAAAAATTTAACGTTTACAGCCCAATATCTAAACTTACAAAGCAATTATTTGAAACCTTAGTAACAAACGGTATAAAAATTTAAAGAATTTCAGTATGAACCGCAAGTGCCTGGTTGCATATATATATATTTGTAAACAATTGACCTCAGCAATACCATTCTAAAAATTTAAATTATATATATCACTTGTGTGCGCTGGGTGTAGTGATTTGAAATGAAAATATTACTGTGATAGTAATTCATAATAATGTGACAATTACCTTTAAATTATNACCTGTGTGCGCTGGGTGTAGTGATTTGAAATGAAAATATTACTGTGATAGTAATTCATAATAATGTGACAATTACCATTAAATTAANTAATGTGACAATTACCTTTAAATTAACTTTCAACTCATTCTCATTTAATAAATTGTATAAAAGACATAATGATGTAGTAAGATATTACTGTACACGGATAATGGTACATGATTTTATTATGCTTCACAATCAGTCAACTCATCTTTAAAAAAAATTCATAGGAATAAGGTATGCCATATAACTACAAGATTTTGTACTTTGATTGAAAGCCCGTATCACGTTATTATCTGCCATATAGAAAGACGAGACCTCGCAGCTACATGCTAGGCAACGCGACTCAGTTTCTAAGTGCCGAGACGATACATTCCCGCATCAGCACTTCCCCGCGGCTGGAGCGCCGCTGTGTTGTTGCGAAAAGGCGTGCCAGCGCAAACCACGCAAATGCTTCCCCTTTCCCACTTTAAATGTTACTTGTAATGATCTAGATTTAAGTTCCCAATACCCCCAATGTTCTCACACATTTGCCACAATCCATTGCCATACGGACACGGGGCAGAATGAATTACGTTGGGTTCACGCAGTTCTGTGGTTCACGGACTTAGCCCATTACGCGGGCGTGATGAAATGCACGCCAGTCCTGAAGTGCATATGCAGACTGCTAAACCTGACGTGAGATGGAAGCTGGAGTGTGATGTGAAGGGTATTTTACGAAATGGGAATTATTCTAATGCTGACTCTTTTCTGCCCACATCTGCCTTACCCAGGAGGTAAAACCTTACGTTTTGCGTGAGACGAGGATCAATATTTGGGCCTCTGGAGGAGTAGTGATCCGACCAGAGGGGCCTGTCTTGTCTGCTCTACTGGCATTGAAAGAGTTTCAGGCAGTAGGGGTGCAATCTAGTAATGTTTCGGACTTTTACTTTGGAGTCATACCATGTTACACAGTGCGGAAGTGTGCTACGAGGACACTTTCCTTTTGACCTCCCTGGTGTAAGTCATTGAGTGAAGATTCCCCCAACCCCCGTATGTTACCCTTTTTTGTAGAAGTATTATTGTAATTAGTACCTACTTAATTATTTATGTGTTCCTTTCCACTCTACTCTCTTATATTTTGCACAATCAGTTCCATAATGTTTTATGTAAACTAGCCTATGTGTTCATGTCCGTCGTCCGTAATAATATTTTATTAATTTAAAAAATGTTCTTGTTGCACACAGCTAACCGCAATAAATTATTTTCAAATACGAAAATTCGCATTCAAATAGTTACTTGTATAATCATCCCCATTAGTAAACATTGGTTATAAAACTGATTTTATACAGTAACATTAGTTAGCATAAAGATGTTATTGCCGGAGAGTATAATTGACGAAGATTTTTCAGAAATAAATGAACTTTAACACACGTCTCGACACACAAACTTCCAAGGTCGGACACACCCAGTAATAAACGCATTAATATGATAAAACCAGAATTAAATTCACAAGTTAATTTTAAATAACTGTACTCCTCATAAACTATTAAGGGCCTCTTATTTATTTAAACTAAAATTTAAAATAAGTTAGTTTTATCCTCTATCGCTATATCCTATGTTTTAAACAAATACTTGTGGTTTTATTTGAATTCACAAGAAAAATAGAGTAAAATTACAAATAATGTACTTGTTTTAACAAATTACACATACAAATGTAAAATTACTGAACATTTGTATGAGCAAATACGCGATCACAGATATTCCGGAATGTAATACAAGTTTAAACACAAAGGGTCATTGTAAAATTACAGAATTGAAGATGTGCAACTATATTGACTTTGGGTATTCTCTTAAACGACTATGTAGCAGTAAAACTACGTTACTTAAGGTTTCAATACAGTGAATGGGTTTATTTCTACACATACTTGAAAACAGGTGTAAATCAACACCAGCATTGTGTTGATTAGCCATACATTCATGTATTTTCACCAAAAGACATGCAGTACTCTCTAGATTATTAAGAATAATAAAATTAAATTACACGCACTATAACTGTTTTTACAAATTACACACAAAATGTAAAATTACCAAAAATTTGTATGTGTAAATTTACACTTATTTTTGACGTGACAACGTCTTAAATTAGGTTGCGGCTGGGAGTCACTTATGAAAAAGTGTAACGCTCGGTAACGTTACGATGAGTCACCGAGGANAATAAATGAACAGATCGTTACTTGTTGGGTTTATTGTGAGAATTCCCGTTACATCACATGTTCAAAAATGCCATTGCAAACATTATGCATTTTGCAGTTCGTGTAGTCATATGCTGTGTTGCTAATCGAAGCTAGTGTCTCCATTCTTCTTTAACGTGCGCACAAGCATTTAATACGCAAGTAAGCGTTTCCGCCCTTGTTTACGCTTTTTGCCTGTAGACTTCTATCTTCAACGAATCTAACAAACCATAATCTAGCGGAGTAAGGTCAGGTGACCGTGGTGGCCAAGCAACAGCACAGCCACGACTAATCCAGAGGCCGGGATAGATTTCATTGAATTACTGTACCACTGGCCGTGTGGAATGTGCAGGGGCTCCATCCTGTTGCAAGTACATTCCAGCCCTTGTTACCAATGGAACGTCCTCCAAGTACTCCGGCAACAGATTCTGCAGGAATTGCAGATACCGTTCTCCGTTAAGACAGTTGTCTACAATAACTGGACAATTGTGTTGGCTATCAATGATACAGCAACACAGGTTCACTGAGAAACGCCGACGCGAGTGTCGCATCGCTGTATC
The DNA here is from genome assembly GCA_002778355.1 of Clitarchus hookeri. NCBI lineage: Eukaryota > Metazoa > Arthropoda > Insecta > Phasmatodea > Phasmatidae > Clitarchus > Clitarchus hookeri. The sequence goes on along the minus strand of NQII01008641.1, from coordinate 43,203 downwards.
TCGGACACCATTGCGAATAGAGCACGTTTTTTTATGTTTTCCCTTCAGAATGGTCCATACTATCACCTCTTAACGTATGTTCGTTTCCTCTTGAAACACCTGGTGTATATTTTTCCAATACCACCGTCCTGTTTACAATACGCACTCTACTCTACTGTGTGTCATTTCTAGAGACTGGAAAAACGCGAACATTTTTTGAGTCAACATAAATTCGTTAATTAGAGAACATTAAAATTCGCGTTATTATTTTGTAACATGTGTGACTTCACTGCCGTATACCATCATGAGTACAAGTAGTGACTTCATTGACTACTGGCGACGACGCGGCAATCAGATGTGGAACCGCTTTACTGGAGAATGGTTGCTCAACCGTGAGCCTTAACTACTGGCTAAAAGCGTCCTCGGGACGTGCCACACAAGTTTACGGCCAACACCAGAAGTCAAACGAGCATACAACATCCTGGCGTTTAGTCTGCAGCCACAAAATAGTGCACATTTTGCATGACCTTGACGATACCATTATATAGTTCATTAATGGTTACTTCCAAAGTTTTTGAACCCCCTGCCTACTTTCAAACTATTACTCCGCCTCAGGCAAATAAAAATTAACTAAGTTTAGAATATTATACCAAAACGGACATCGCACCTTATTCATATGCACTCAATTTAATAATATTTCGCATAAGAACTATTTCTTTCTAGGCATTATCAACACGCCTATGTTCTCTCTGTTTTTGTTCCTATTAATTAAAAATGATATATTATAATTTATAGATATGACACAAGTGAAAGTTCAATTTAACCAAAAAAAGGTTATTTAATTTTAAAGCAGGCATAAACTGCTTGTGATAAATTATATATTTAGGAAACAATCAAATACGTTAAACATGGGGTNTAATTTTAAAGCAGGCATAAACTGCTTGTGATAAATTATATATTTAGGAAACAATCAAATACGTTAAACATGGGGTAATTTTTCAATATTTGGATTCAAAAGTGAGCACATACCGTAAATAAACTATATTTGGTTTATCATTTTACGATTAGATGATAAAATTTTTCAGTCAGCAAAGTTCCTTGCAGGTCAAACACTAGCATTCAGCTTTAAAGTATCATAGACCCCATTGGCCAATGAAATGGTGTAGTATATTCATACATGNATCAAACACTAGCATTCAGCTTTAAAGTATCATAGACCCCATTGGCCAATGAAATGGTGTAGTATATTCATACATGCATGATGATGGCCAATAACTAGAGACCTGAAAAATTCGCGTTTTCATTTCTCGACAAGCTAGAATTCAAAACCCCGTACGTTTGTATTACTAATGCTATTGGTCCACCCGTTAAATTACACCTCCTGGACAACTCTGAGCGTATAATATATAAACAGTAAAATGCAGACCGAATCACCGTCTTCCGCTAATACAACAAGCAACCAAAGAACGGTGATGTCTGCATGATTTTACATACGAAAATAGAGTATAGCCTACAGGTCATTGAACTCGCGAATTTTTCAGGTATCTACCAACAACGAAATAAAACTGTCGGGCATGTTTAAAGTAAGCTGAATCTTAGCGAACATTCAACTTTTCCTGCGACAAAAACACCGTCTCTGCTCATTTCTTATTTTCTATCTATCTTCAAGAAAAAGACTTTTCTAGTAAGGTACCTGTTTACGTATAAAACTTTTGTTCATTACTAACAGAGCGCAGAACCATTCGTGACATATGTGGCCTGCAGGGATAGAATGACTATCCATTTGAATACTTAAATCACTATAAATTATTAATTGCCTTCTGCCGCAGTAACGAAACAGTTGCAACAGGATTCTTCATGTTTCGTCTTTTTTTTCTTGTCGGGGTATTATTGGCTTGTAGTCATTCAAGATTAGTCTAAAATTCCTTTTTTTTTTTTTTTTTTTTTTTTCCTTATATGTAAAAGCAGCGACATTTCCCGAAAGATTTCGAGACAAGATACATTTCAAAGCACTGTAGGATTCCCTAGCTCTTTTGATTGACTGAAGCATGTTCTGGTCCGTGTTAACTATTTGCGTACGAATCACGGAGGTTCAGTGTTGGAGTTTCAGAATCCTGAACGNAGCATGTTCTGGTCCGTGTTAACTATTTGCGTACGAATCACGGAGGTTCAGTGTTGGAGTTTCAGAATCCTGAACGTTTTGGTCAAATGCGGGAACAACACCAGCAGCCAATGGAAATACGACAACAGCTGAGATGTATATATAGTATTGAAGTCTACTGTGTGCTCCGATTTTAACGCGAAAAATCACTGGCCTTACTCATATATAGGCAATATGACAGCACAATATTTTGAATTCTTGGTTNAGCATGTTCTGGTCCGTGTTAACTATTTGCGTACGAATCACGGAGGTTCAGTGTTGGAGTTTCAGAATCCTGAACGGTTTGGTCAAATGCGGGAACAACGCCAGCAGCCAATGGAAATACGACAACAGCTGAGATGTATATATAGTATTGAAGTCTACTGTGTGCTCTGATTTTAACGCGAAAAATCACTGGCCTTACTCATATATAGGCAATATGACAGCACAATATTTTGAATTCTTGGTTNCGATTTTAACGCGAAAAATCACTGGCCTTACTCATATATAGGCAATATGACAGCACAATATTTTGAATTCTTGGTTGGCAAATTTGAATACCCAAGATTTCCTCGTATACATCTGTATAACAGAATATACAGTTTACTTCAGAACTGTATAATTTTTTACCTCAAATTTAGTTGCTGTTTTGTTTCAATGTCCTTTGAAGATCCTAGTTAACACTAGTGGAGCTACGGAAAATTGTTTGCTAGGATCTTGTTACCAAGAGCAAATAAATTTTCATGATATTAAGTTGGGATTAGTTCTCTTCAGAGTTGATAGGATAAAAAAATTCTGAGGACGAATCCGGCGACATATAAAATATGTCTCAGTATTTGTGTGCATAAGTTATATATAAAATATACACTATATTATAAAAGTGTGTGTGTTTATTCTTCAGGACACATGCTTACATATAAACCTTTATATAAGTTTCTTGGACCTTTCTAATGAAGAGCTTTCATTTTGATGACGTTAAGTGGCAAAAAGGCGAAGCAAGAAGGTCACAAATGCTAAGTTATTAAGCCCCTATCACACATTTCAATTTTCGCCTTCAACTATATTTCACAATAAAATTTGAAGACAAAATAAGGTCATCAAANCCCCTATCACACATTTCAATTTTCGCCTTCAACTATATTTCACAATAAAATTTGAAGACAAAATAAGGTCATCAAATTTTTCCTTTTAAACAAATTTTAAGAAATAATCTTGAATGTGTTTGAAAATGTGTTACACTGTCAAATTTATTAACTGGGAAAAAATAATTTGAATTATTATTTTTAAATTATTTTCATTGTGCTATATTGCTTTTGTTTTCACATGCAGTTCGTTACGTTACAGGGAGAAATGTAAGCAACATTGTAATTTGTTTTCGCTTCTTTACTTAATTCTAATTTTATTTAACACAGTTGTTTCGTNCCCCTATCACACATTTCAATTTTCGCCTTCAACTATATTTCACAATAAAATTTGAAGACAAAATAAGGTCATCAAAATTTTCCTTTTAAACAAATGTTAAGAAATAATCTTGAATGTGTTTGAAAATGTGTTACACTGTCAAATTTATTAACTGAGAGAATATAATTTGAATTATTATTTTTAAATTATTTTCATTGTGCTATATTGCTTTTGTTTTCACATGCAGTTCGTTACGTTACAGGAAGAAATGTAAGCAACATTGTAATTTGTTTTCGCTTCTTTACTTAATTCTAATTTTATTTAACACAGTTGTTTCGTNAAGAAATGTAAGCAACATTGTAATTTGTTTTCGCTTCTTTACTTAATTCTAATTTTATTTAACACAGTTGTTTCGTATAGAATGAAATTTAATGCCTCCGAGATCGTAATATTATGTGCAATATTCACTTAAAATAGCATTCATGCCCAGACAGCTTCTACATAAATTAATTATCTTCNTGTGCAATATTCACTTAAAATAGCATTCATGCCCAGACAGCTTCTACATAAATTAATTATCTTCATAACCTACTTCCTTTCCAGCAATTGTTCGTAATTTTAAAGTTTCTTGGTGTCAATTTTTGTCGTGTATGATTCTGATTGGTTGAAACCGTCGAACATCACAGACATTTTAGAACCGGTTAAATTTTAAAACATTTTATGGAAACTGAAGTCGTTCAACGTTTTCAGACAAATATGGCGGCGTTTATGACGTTTCTATGACATCATGACTGTCAAANCACTGAAGTCGTTCAACGTTTTCAGACAAATATGGCGGCGTTTATGACGTTTCTATGACATCATGACTGTCAAACCTTATTTGACCAAACTTATTGGAAGCATTTGGCAGTGTGACAGGGGCTTTAAGCCCAAAAATTTTCTAGTCGCCTTTATGCACATTCTTCTTCTGCAGGCGCGATATTCGCGTAGCTTGCATTTACACGACTTGAAGTGATGTTCTTCAGTTTTGTAGCATGGTGATTTGGTTACATATGTGCCAACGCAGATCACTAAAAAATTATCAAACAGTTTTATTTTTACTGTAGTGTTACTGGAAAGTACATATGCAACGAATTCTCGATATTTGACCATCAAACTAGAATTTACTGTTATATAAGTCTCATCGCAGCAAACGGAAGATGCATACATTTGTCTTTTTTAAAAATGTCTTGCTTAAAATGGCGAATAAGAGAAGAAACAACTTTCTGTGACGTCACATTCCATATGNGTCTTTTTTAAAAATGTCTTGCTTAAAATGGCGAATAAGAGAAGAAACAACTTTCTGTGACGTCACATTCCATATGCTAACATCCACCACGTTGTAGTTCCATGTTGACGTGCCTACGATAGTTTTAAATGCCAAGCAAATATAATTCCATTGATGTCAATCATAAATCAGCAAGCCACTACCATAACTGAGAGCTTTGAAGAGGAATTACGTGGTAGGTCGTCTGCTGTACATACACTCCCTCTCTGATTGGCTGCATGTCTAAGTAGTGCGTCGTCCTACCACAGAGCGTATTAAGTGCACAGAGACGAAATAGCTTGGCGATCCATTTTCTGATTGGCTGCATAAGGCTCAGGGAACGGGGGTTGTATCTTATTGGCTACTGCGTGCTGCGAACGGTTCCCTATTGACTGGGCTGCTGACTGGTGAACAGGTTACCCAGACGCTGATTGGTGAATAGCGTCACTGACAATCAAATGCTGGAACGTCCTCTTTCTGGCGAGCAGGGCTATAACACTCGGTATAAACAGCTGTTTCACACACTTTTCCTCTCACGTTAACTGTGGTTCTACAGCGGAAAGTATGCCAGTTGTTCGGCAGGCGTTAAGGAGCTCGTCCGCAGCCAATGNGTCTTTTTTAAAAATGTCTTGCTTAAAATGGCGAATAAGAGAAGAAACAACTTTCTGTGACGTCACATTCCATATGGTAACATCCACCACGTTGTAGTTCCATGTTGATGTGCCTACGATAGTTTTAAATGCCAAGCAAATATAATTCCATTGATGTCAATCATAAATCAGCAAGCCACTACCANTGTGCCTACGATAGTTTTAAATGCCAAGCAAATATAATTCCATTGATGTCAATCATAAATCAGCAAGCCACTACCATAACTGAGAGCTTTGAAGAGGAATTACGTGGTAGGTCGTCTGCTGTACATACACTCCCTCTCTGATTGGCTGCATGTCTAAGTAGTGCGTCGTCCTACCACAGAGCGTATTAAGTGCACAGAGACGAAATAGCTTGGCGATCCATTTTCTGATTGGCTGCATAAGGCTCAGGGAACGGGGGTTGTATCTTATTGGCTACTGCGTGCTGCGAACGGTTCCCTATTGACTGGGCTGCTGACTGGTGAACAGGTTACCCAGACGCTGATTGGTGAATAGCGTCACTGACAATCAAATGCTGGAACGCCCTCTTTCTGGCGAGCAGGGCTATAACACTCGGTATAAACAGCTGTTTCACACACTTTTCCTCTTACGTTAACTGTGGTTCTACAGCGGAAAGTATGCCAGTTGTTCGGCAGGCGTTAAGGAGCTCGTCCGCAGCCAATGATGGGCGACTGACGTCCTGCCATGTTGCTGGCCAGTGAGGCAATTTTCCTTGCTCGTTGTGGCCAAGCTCATTACACACGTGGCAGACTCACTTATGTAGTCTTTCACAATATGTGCCACTACTGCGGAGCGAGAATTAAACGCTCGTATGGCATGGCCTCACCATGACACAACCCTGAAAAGGTACGCTGTTATAGCTAAACGTCGTCACCCAACAGTAAACGTCGGTGATACCTACTGTGAAGGAGTGAAGGAATGTAACCGAAGGGGAAAACGGGAGCGCCCCGAAAAAAAAATGACCGGTCACGCTTCGGACTTGCTTGAAATTTAGACTAGTTGTCGTATCAAATATTACAGAAAATTTACCGAAATGGTTTACAGATATGTATGACAATTATGGTAAACGCGTTTCGTAATTGCGAAAAATGTGACTGTTCTCTGTACTTATAAAAAAGGGACACACTCCGCATTTTTCGTGTAGCTTCAGATGTCGAGGACAACAGCACCGGGGATACACGAAGCGTTTCTTTGCCACTACAAACTGAAAATTATATTCCTGTGGTAGTTAAGTTATTCGCAAGACATACACCAGTAACTTCACAAAGGAGACTTTACAGAAACCATACTGTATATAACATATAGCAAACAATTCCAACCATTGAAAAATACCGAAAGCTTAAATATACGTCTATAGGAAAATGTTACCTTATTTTAGTTCAATACCTCTACAATAGGTGAACATATATACTGTTGTACTAGTATGCCTTTGGTTGGTGTTCAAATCTCAATACATAATATAGATTTTAATATGAATTTCTTTTTCCTGCACAGTTCAATACACACGTAAAGAAAATAATTATTTATTAAAAATTTCAACTCACAAATATTTTAATAAAATCAATTATCTATATATAATAATTTAGAAAAGATTTTCCATTATCTATCATTTAAAAATTTTTCGTAAATATTTTGTGACATTGCAGCACCTACCCACACAACCACATATGTCCCGAGATTAAATATCATTTTCCAAAATTTAGTTCCAGCATTTCCCCAATCTGAATACAGAACAATGAAACTAGGAATATACGCGAATTCACTTCGCAGCTGGATGGACTCCTGCGTTAATTTATAGACTTTGCTACGGGATTCCTGAAACGCTGTGGGTAACTCGGAGCTAGTAACTTACAGTAGTGATAGTCTAAAAAAAAACCAACTGCAACACAAACCAAAAGAAGCCTTTCGTGCAATTTGTGATAATGTTTCATTTCTGCGTCAAAATATTTTTCGAGTAGATTGGCATTAATTATGTAACTGCGTGATATAATTATATTAAAAACGTCTTAGGCGTCTGTAGACGAATCGCGAAAGCTCAGTACTGCAGGCCTAGATATCAATTAAAATCGGCAGAAAATATTTCGCACATGAACACAGTGATTTCAAGCCATAAAAAGGATCGCCTTCTCCCATTACAAATTACTTTCTCATAACATACGAACAAGAGGAGAGTACAACACAAATTTGAAGCTACCCTAACCACTTATTTGGTCATAAAGTTACCGATCAAGTTTAGGTGTTAAGGCGGGAGGACTAATTTCCAAATGAAGTTGAGTTGAGAGATTTCGGTGGGTGAAATGAGGTGATAATAGAGGTGATAATGCGGGAAGAAACGGGAGATCCCCGAGGAAACCCGCCAACCAGCGACATTATCCCGCACGATTCCCACTTGCGATTATCCGGAGTGACCCGGACTGGGATCAAACCAGATTCGCCTTGTTGGGAGGCGAGCAGTCTAACCGCTAAGCCATCGTGGCCGCATTTTTCAATAGAAAATTCCGCCTATATTTGCTTCACCGCCACACGTCGAAAGAAAATTACTTCAAAGATTAATAATTTTAATGTCTGCCCGCGTTAACAAACTTAATGAAGAATATCAGTAATCTTTGGTTCCCGCAACATGATAAACGTGGCCCGGTAGATGCCGCTAGACAGTCCTGACGTGATCTGTAGAATAGGCACTGCTGAACTCGCGGAACGACTTCAAGCAGCGAGACCAGGCACTGCCGGACGCCATGAACGACTTCAAGCAAGGAGACCAGGCACTGCCGGACGCCATGAACGACTTCAAGCAGCGTGACCACCCACATTGACTTCTTCGACCAAACTGATCGGCGGTTAACTTGGCGTCACGTAGCTCCTGTGACGTAGACCGCCCTGAAGTTCTGTTCTTGTTTGAATGCTGCTCGTGTGCCAGCAATTTTTTTTTTCCAAATACAATCGACAAAACATCGACTTTCCTTTATGCTGAATTAAAATTACGTTAAATCCCGGTATTTTCCTTGGACCACGTCTACTGTCAATGGCGTTTGCGCTGATGTAACCTTTATATTGCGAGAGGAGTTAGGTGACGTGGGGGAAAGATGTGGGAAATGTAAGATCGTGGGTTTTTTTNTGTAACCTTTATATTGCGAGAGGAGTTAGGTGACGTGGGGGAAAGATGTGGGAAATGTAAGATCGTGGGTTTTTTTGAATCTGGGTGACTTCCGTTTCGCAAATTCCAATGGCCCAGGATGCCTCTTGAATTGCAGCTGAGTATTTCATCTTTTGATTAAAATTGTGGGTATAAAAGTCCCAAGTTCTGGAATCAGAGATTTTACCAAATTTTTAAGGAATATTGTTAAGAAAATATGCGTGAACATAAATAATTGAGTGCATGCCAACTGTTGGCAAAATATTTGAATATATATATTTTTTCTTAGATGTTGTTAAACTATAAAACTTGAAAGCATTTATATGCAGAAGCTTTTTGATATTGTTGTATCGGGTATATAAATGTATAATTGCCTTTAACCATTTTATAATATATTTTTAAGTAATGCTTAAAGATTACAATTTTTTTCGATATAACGCCAGTGAAAAAGTGTATTTTTTGTCAAATTTTGCATGAGGCAAAACTTTTTGATTTTTTNTTTTTTTCGATATAACGCCAGTGAAAAAGTGTATTTTTTGTCAAATTTTGCATGAGGCAAAACTTTTTGATTTTTTTATTAATCTGTGTTATTAAGGTCATGGATATGATGATGGTAAATAAAACAGACAACCCATTTTTCGTTTATTGTATACATGCTCTGATGATAAAACAAAAATAATTTATATTATCAAATAATGCAATCCTAAATGTCACTTTAAAATATCAGTTCTNGCTCTGATGATAAAACAAAAATAATTTATATTATCAAATAATGCAATCCTAAATGTCACTTTAAAATATCAGTTCTGGTTGATACTACTAAATTGAAGAAACTTTTGATAGGCGGAATGATTTGCTTAGGGTAATGCAAGTTTTAATGTAGTCTGACGTGACCATTTATGGTATTGGACCAACTGGTTTCTTCAGAGTGCTCCTCTGNGAATGCAAGTTTTAATGTAGTCTGACGTGACCATTTATGGTATTGGACCAACTGGTTTCTTCAGAGTGCTCCTCTGGGAAACTGGTCTGCCGAGAGCCAAAGGTCACAGTATTATAAAGACCCGTGTGATTCTAAAACGTTAAACGTAATATACATTTTATTTCATATGATTGTTTGAATCGTCGTCAACTTGGCACTCTTTACGTGACTCTGCTAATGTTTTGTTCTAAGATACGCGAATACTTGATTGTAGAGTAAAAGACGGAAATGTCTTCCGATAGAGGTGGCAGCAAACGAACAGCCGACTGCTATAATAAGAGAACATAAAGAAAATTGAAATCTTTCGTCACCTTTAAGTGCACTGCGAAATGGCATGAGTGTAATATAATAAATTCTAAAATTGCAAAAGGAAATACAAAATTGAGTTTCTTCATTGCCCTGTAAACTATACTTCACGGTCCTGTGGATACCGAGCCCCAGCTGTTAGGATAATTGCAGCTTGCACAATAAGTAGTCAACTTTGCAGCCGGCTGTGTGGCANGGATACCGAGCCCCAGCTGTTAGGATAATTGCAGCTTGCACAATAAGTAGTCAACTTTGCAGCCGGCTGTGTGGCATGAGATTTGGTCCTTATATGATGTCATGTCAGTTAAGAACTCGGTGATCTCCAGAGCATATCAAACTACGATCGTATTTTCAAAGTACTTAAAATGCAGGTCTTACTTAAAGTGTCCGATGTCACATCGGTCCTCTAATGAAACTGAGCTGGTAGTTATTACGTCCACTAGGATCCTCTTATGNTAAAGTGTCCGATGTCACATCGGTCCTCTAATGAAACTGAGCTGGTAGTTATTACGTCCACTAGGATCCTCTTATGCCCGGGTGCACCACTAACTGACCTGAACGGAGATCCTGCGATCCTGGTTCAAACAGGATCTTCAGTTGGACCCGAGTTGCAATGTATAAGTGTTGCAACAACACGACTGGCCGAGTTCCTATCATAAATCTCCTTATCTCGGTTTGGAACCAGGATTGGGATGAAACACTGTTTGTGATTGGCTTTCATTTTGTGACGTCATTATGTAACTTTTTATTGTGAAGTTAGGAGACAATTATATCTTAAGCCTACCACTTTTTACGCTATAACCTGGTTGAATGAATTTAAAAAAAATCCCATTTGTGTTTTACTTTACACACTCTTTTTTTATATCAATATTCTGAAGAAGGTAGAGCACATAAAACTAGATGTTGCTGTGTTTTATCTCTTTTAAGTAACGTAGTAGTTGTACACATTTTTCTGAATAAACTTTAGGTGTGTATAATGTTTTATGTAGCAATAAAAAATTTGGTTTAGTGTTGGTGAAATTTTAAACTACATTAAGCGAAGTCTGCTTTTTTGTGAGCAAAATTTTCGACGTGAACTCTAAAAAATTATTCTTATATTCATTAAATGAGTGTATATGTAGTCTGAGGAAGCGCGAATGGGAAAGATATTTCCAATAAATTCATGCTAGCGTTCCTACATTTGTTCAGGAAATAGTCAAATGTGTAAGAAACTTCCCAACTTTGTATATTACCGACGCTAAACATTCCATATTTGTAGCCAGATGTGTGGTATTATTTCCATACGATATATGGGTTTAAAACTTCCATTCAATTTAGGAAGTTTACCAGAAATATTTCTAGAGCGTGAGATTCACTTTTCGACGTGGCTCGTGAGNAACTTCCATTCAATTTAGGAAGTTTACCAGAAATATTTCTAGAGCGTGAGATTCACTTTTCGACGTGGCTCGTGAGAAAAATTAGGATACTTTATAATATTCTGAATTGCTGTTCCAGTTTTCCGTTTTTTTTTTTGCTCGGAGAGATAAGAATAAATTTCGTTATCTCTTTACAAAACATTACTAAATCTTTAATAAAATTAATGAATATGATTTTGGCTTTTGTTATTTTTCAGTTTATATTTTACGACGTTAAAAAAAACCAAATCGATAATTAAACGATTTAAAAATTACTGAGTTTATTTCCCGTAAATAGATATATATTTAACAGTGATTTTAGACAATACTCTGATCTTGGATTGAGATTTCGAATTACCATGTTCGGCAGTTCGAAATGAAGTTCATCTCGATCTCTTGTCATGCTTTGAAGCTAATGGTGCAACAGTATTCCAAGTCGATCTTACATCAAGTTCGAGGATGGTATCGGATAGAGAGATGAACTTGAATGGTGCAACCGGCCTTTAGAGTGGTGAAGTGCAAGGAGAGCACTTGGCGTGTCCCACAAAAGTGTGGACTCCGTAGTCCCAGCCGTCGCCGGCTAGACGGAGACGCCGTTTCCCCGAGGGCTAGCCCGCTGAACTCTCCGGGTGAGCAGGCACAGCCAGTTGAACGTCGGTCGGGGGGAAATGGGTCGAGCCCTGCCGTTGGCAGTCTTCTTTTCGAGAGCAGCTCACTCGACCATTCCCCGCCGCCCCCGTCAGGATCCAGGCCTCGTTGGCTGCCCTGCGGGGCGTCTGTTCGCGCCGCCAAGCCGCGAGTTCGCCGGCAAGTTGCAGGATCTAAGGGCCGAGGGTAGACAATGGCCGCTTCGCCTGACCGCTTGCAACTCTCCTTTGAGAGATCCTCCCTCGCCAAGTTGAACTCTCTTAAACCCTCCCTGCTCGCCCACCGCCATTGCTCTTACACCCGTGCACATCCTACATCAGTGGATGCCCGTGCAAATAGCTCCTAGAAACTGTAACACGGCCCTGGCTCTAAACACGCATCTCCGCTTTGCCACACAGTTGTCCCGCCAACAGCGTTTAAACTTGGGTCACACAACAGCCAAGTACGCAGAAGCGAAACTTCCTAAACTTCCTAAAAATCCAAATAGCATCTCCCAGCTCAAACTTAAGCCTACGACGAGAATACGATACTGGAGACTGAGCAGTAGTAATAACAGAATTGGAAGTAGCAACAAGTTCATTAATTGCAAAAGTCTTCCAACATATAATGTCTCTTGAATCAATCTGACTCAAATAATTAACACCAGTCACCGTACTATTGTGAGGATGTCTGTAGAAACAAACTTTGAGAATACCAGATCCATTGTTTGCAGTCATTCCCTGAAGAGCAAATCGGCAAATAAAATTAAGAAGAACGAAGGATTCTTCTGCAGTCGTAACTTTCTTTACGAAAACAGTATACTCCTTCATAACATCGCTATCAAAAGAACCAATATTCCGAAAAACAGGTCTTGAAATATGTCTTCTCTTATAACAACGTGCTCGGCTCATGGCTCTGTGAATGTTAACTGGGATTCACAACGGCTGTACGCATGTTACGTATCAGCAACATGGCGGAGCGTCTTTCAAGATTCAGCGCCTCGAGACTAAGGCCGTGTCTTAATAAAAAAAAAAACACTCTTTCGAGAAAGCACTCTTTCGAGAAAGCACTCTTTCGAGAGAGCACTATTTCGCGCAACCTGGCGAGAGCACTGATTCGCGCTCTCTCGTGCTCTCGCTCTGTGGATTTGAGACAACCGCTCTCTCGTTTCTCTCCGACATCACGCAGACAACTGATGCCAAAAAGGCGTGAAATCATGTTAAGATAAAATCACGGTCATAGCTATCGGATGTACTACCTATATATGTTCGACAAAATTCACAAATGATTATACTACTACCGGAATAATTAATATCGCATAGAATACTACTATTTTTGTTATGTATATTACCGTCATGTTGCAAAAAAGTGACAAATAAATACGAGCGTCTGTCAGAAATACCTATATATATATATATATATAATAAATAGGTGTTACGTAAGTTATTTAGTTTACTTAAACCGTTCAAAATATTCATTTATTATTTGCGATTTCTTCACACTTTTTCAATCAAATATTTGAAAAATCACCCCATGTATGACGTGTTTAGTTATTTCCTGAAAATACCATGTACCACAAGCTTTTTATACCTCTGTTAACATACATATATATTATTTTTCGTTAATTTAAAGTTTTACCAATATTTTGTTTATAAATTATAATATTCAATTTATAATAAATATGAATAAAATCAGTGAGAAAAATTATGTGTTTTAATAGCGCCTAGTAGGAAATAGTTCTCATGCAAAATATTATTACAACCGAGGGTGCACGAATTCGGTGCGATGTCCTTTGGTGTAATTTTCTAGACTTAATAAAGCTTTTGATCGCATGAGGCGGAGGAATATCCTGGAAGCAGAACTTTACCAAGGCTTCAGAAAAGTGTTAAGTAACCGTGAATGGATTATACAGGTAAAATTTAACGTGGTTTTTGCCCAGAAAGCTGCTGTAACCTTATTCGAACACTGACACAGTGTAAACAAATATGGCGCGTGGTCAGAGAGGGTGTGAGGCAGCACCGGCGAGTACACATCTTCATGCGCTCTCTCTGTGCTGTCGCCGTTTCACGCTCTCTCCGACGAATTGAGTGATACGACCATAGAGCGTTGCCGCGAGAGTGAGAGAGAACGCTCTCTGAGCTAATTGAGACACGGCTGTGTCCAAATTCACCAACTAAGGCCCTGTACCTGGCTTCGTGACCACGAAAAGTGCATCAAGTGTGTGACGTCACGTGTCGCTCTCCAAACTCACAGGAAAGCACAAATTCACTTAGGAATGTCCTCTTCAGCCAGGGGGCACGACACATACCCCTCTCGAAGCCTTGGTTGGTTTTTATATACTGTAATGCTTGAAGTAGTTAATTTTTTGTTGTTAACAACTTTGCACGGTCACGGAAAATACAAAACTGTTTGAATTCGCAAAGCAGTATGGTGACAGTTTTTTTTTGTGAGAACAACATCTGTCAGTATAGGTAGTACCGAAATTCAGTACCATGTTTCCTCATTTACTGGCCCTTGAATACATCGTGTGTAATGACCCCTTGTTCCCCTTCTGAAAGAGTTACTACAGTCACAAAGAAAAATGGAACTCGCCTAGGATAAGTTCGACGAAATATGCATCGAGGTGGAAATTGGCAAGAACATCTTAATTCACAAACAAACACTCTGTCAGAAGGGGAACAAGGGGTCATTACACACGAAGGGTTCAAGGGAAATTAAACTAGGAAACGCGGTATTGAATTTGGATACTGCATAGACTGACAGGTGCTGTTCGGACCCAAAATAACCTGTCACTGTTCTGCTTTGCGAATTCAAACAGTTTTGTAGGAAATTGTGGTTTAAATCCTCATCTAATAGTAATTTCAGATTTTAAGTTTTGATGGGGGGTACAATTAAAGCATTTAATTTTATTTCCTTCAGTGAGAAATGTGAATTTTTTTCTAATAAATGGCAGCCTTTCTGAAATTAGAAATTAGTACGTAACCGAACTGTAAAATTCTCTTACGAAGTGTGTAAATCTTTTACCTGAGTTTGAAAACATTGGATAATTTCTTTAGGAATAGGAAAAGAGAAGAGAGAGAAATTACCAAATATAAGAAAATAAATTAATTCGATATTTCTTGCTAGCACGAAGCCTACCTATCACATTCCATGCACGCGAATCATTTACAGATTACTGCAAAGCATCTATCGATAACTTATATTATAAAAAAAATTCACATATTTTTAAATTAACACTTTCAGCCTGCACTGCAACGTGGTTTACACTAAGGAACCAAAGTAGAACGTAGGTATATCTTGGTTGATATTGCTTTCANTTAGGAATAGGAAAAGAGAAGAGAGAGAAATTACCAAATATAAGAAAATAAATTAATTCGATATTTCTTGCTAGCAGGAAGCCTACCTATCACATTCCATGCACGCGATTCATTTACAGATTACTGCAAAGCATCTATCGATAACTTATATTATAAAAAAAATTCACATATTTTTAAATTAACACTTTCAGCCTGCACTGCAACGTGGTTTACACTAAGGAACCAAAGTAGAACGTAGGTATATCTTGGTTGATATTGCTTTCAGTATATATATATACATGTATGTAAGAGTGTCACAAATGCCTCAGCAGCTATTGACTTAGCCTGCACTGCAACGTGGTTTACACTAAGGAACCAAAGTATAACGTAGGTATATCTTGGTTGATATTGCTTTCAGTATATATATACATGTATGTAAGAGTGTCACAAATGCCTCAGCAGCAATTGACTTAGGATGCAACGAAAAACGCGGTTTTCTTTTTGGGACAGTGACCAATTTTTTATAGATTCTTGTAATATATTTCCTCAATTTTAAATTGTTGGGTTTAGTTGAAGGTAGGTAGGCAGGTAGGGCACAACGTTTCATCTACAGCGAGGTCGTTAAAGACGGAATAAGTATCTTAGACATGCAGGAACGGGTAGGAATCGACCATGGCCTGTAGTAAGAAACCATCCCAGCATTCGCCTGGAGCGATTTCGGGAAACCATGGAAAACCGAAATCAGGACGGCCGGACCTGGATTCAAACCTATGCTGTTAGAAAAAGTGTCCGTAAAATTACGGAAATTATCGGTTACAAATTATCCAGACATCTTCCTTAAATTACGGACTCTTCGTTATTTTCAATAACGTTCTTTCTCTCCGTAAATTTCACAGATATCTCCGTGAATTCACGAAACGTGTCATAAATGAGACAGTGTGTATTTTTAAATATGCTTTTTATAAATAGGGGTAGCAAAAATACTTTATACTTTCGTTATATGGGTATTTCACTTTTTATAAAAATGACTGTAAAAAAGGTTAAAAAATTTGTCCGGTGCAGCAATTGAAGTCTGAAACATATATTAAGAGTCCATCACCTTGTACACTCGCCAACCACACTTTTACAAGGATATGTGTTGTAAATAATGGATATATCCAAAGTTCTGTATGTATACACACCTCAGTCATGTTAGACTGCTTGCGAGTTTGTTATTTTATTTCAGCTTTACAAACAAGGATAAGAAAAATAGGTTTTTTTCTAATGTATTTCATTGTGTATAACAGAGAATTTAAACAAAAGTTTTCATATTTTGTCCTGTAGTGGGATTGTAACACGAATCGACAAATTAGCACTCAATAATTGGAACCACCCACATACCACAGGATATCCACTGGAAATCCAAATTACTTCCACAACATCTTAAAGTCATTTATTTTCTGAAATGAATCTCCTCAGGATATCCGTTGGATATCTAGTAGTAGATATCAGTTCGCACCACTTCCTGGATATCCATTAGATGTTACAAAATCTCCAATGGCTATTACTTATGACAAGTGTCTAAATTTAAAGATGTATATAGGATATCGACAATATCTATATCCTTGTGTTGATATTGGGCAGATATTTGGATATATTTTGGTGGTCTTTTGGATGTAGTTTTTCTATTCCTGTATGTCCCTGGATATCCAGAACGTCTGTGGGGACATCCATTAGATATTCTTTGGATGTCTGTGTGCTATATGGTCACTCACCTACCACACCTTTGCACCAAGTACTGTATTTCGTAAATATGGATTTTACACGAAAGTGACGAACATGCCTCTCTTAGTTTCAAGTCATGTTAGAGCGGTAACTATTTTGTTTTATTTGCGGTTTATGAGAGATGGTAACGAATAAATAATTTCATTTTCTTTGTGTGAGTATTTCACTTTGCATAAAGAAGGTATTGTTCTGTATCGGAATTTGAAAAATAATGAAAGAATTGGCACTCCATGAGTGATTTGCCACTCACCTACTACTATTTTACAAGAAGTAGTATTCTGAAGATGGAATTTTATACGCTTCAGGTATAATCGGCATTGTTCTTATTTCAAATTCCAAGCCATAATAATACGAAGAGCTTCCATATTTTATATTTACGGAGCTCATTTCCGTTACTCATCATTACAGAGTGACTTTCCGTAAAATAACTCTACATCTCCGTAAAAGTTTCCGTAAATCTACAGAAATTTCAAAGAGTGTATGTTCTAAGGCACGCGAGTCCAAAACTTAACCACTGGGCGCACCTCGCTTGGTGGGTTTGGTTGAAGAAATCTCATATCTGATTAACTACCAACCAAGGTTCTTATGGAAGATTTAAACACGTGCCAGCAGTGTATCGAGTTTAAAAGTTCACGCTTCGAATGACCTGAAGACTGCACTAAAATAACCTCTTTAAACTCAAGTCTCAGCTTTTTATTGACTGACATCTTGAAAAGCGAAGTCAGTTTTTACCCTCGGACATGCAACACAAGGACTTGTTTCTTTTGAGGTATGTTTAAATCCTCCGTGGTTTTACTAACAGACCGTGGTGCAACAGAAAGTGTAACTGGATAGCATGCGGGCTTGAGTTCTAATTTGTTGGCCCGTTAAATTGCGAAATTTTCCAGACACCTAGTATGCGCGTTGATGCAAACTTTGCAGACTTGCTTTTGTGTGCTTTGTGGCTAAGCTGGTCGTATTAAGACAGTGCCAAGGAGCAAGTACACAACGATGGAACAATGAGGAGGCTCATGTGAAGCAAACATCAATTGTTCTAATTTTCCGACTGGCTGAGAGCTGGGAAGGGCAGTGCTGAAGAACTACGGAGTGATGAAACTCCACTCATTTTTAATTGCTTATCGAACGTTTCTAAACCAAATACCGGGAGTGGACATAAACTGGAGTTCGTATAATTAATAGTGGAATATTGCGTTCCAGAAGCCCCTCCACCCGCTTACGCCTCACGAAGTATTGCGCTCAGCGGAAGCAATCAAAGGGCCGTGTCACAGAATATCAAGGTACGCAGAAGCAAAATGGCTTTACAGTTCCTTTGATGTAGACGTTCCCATTCGCTGATTGGCTGCATACTGCTCTGGGAGCGGACAGTGGGTCTCACTGCGTCAAGCTGTATGAAGTTGCCTTTTGCACCGTATGGCAAATTTACGTAAACGTACAAGGAAAATACAAGTACCAAAATTTTATAGGAGTAGAAACATCAGCATATTCAGGAATACTTGGTTTTTTTTTTTTTTGGCAAACAAGTAAACGTGAATTTTCTAGTGTGTCATTTTTATTATTTTTGGTTTTATGAGTGCTACTTCTAAAAAAAACTTATTTTATTGTTTTGGACGTTCTGCTGTGTACTAAAGAATATAAATATAAATAAATTTCAACAAAAAATGCACTTGCCTAAAATTAAAGTAATCCTCCATCAAATTTAAAGGAGTGTAAAAATCTAATATCTATTGTTCAGTGGGGCATGGTGATGATCGGCGTAGCGGTCAGAGCCCTCGCTTCCAACCTAGGCGAACCGGGTTCGATCCCCAGCGGAGCCACTCCCGGATCGTGTCGGATGAAGCCGCTTGTCGGCGGGTTTTCTCGGGGATCTCCCTCTTCCCGCGCACTTGCATTCCAGCGCTGCTCCATATCCACCTCGTTTCACTCTCGTCTACAATAAAGACCTCGTTGTAACGAGCTGTCCAAATCTTTCCATTCTCACGTAATGCACGCTCACTACAACATGGGCCAGTGTTCGGGTGCGTCGCGCGACAATGGTGGTAGGTAGGCTTTGGAATTCCACTCTCACCTGGCAGAGCTATGCGTGGAAACACATTAATGTTATAAATGTTGATGGCTGCAATGTAGTGAGCAGAGCGGATCAGCGAAAGCTGTTAAAACACTTACTATTTGTAAATGTTTTATTTTATAATTTACCGATTGACATATAACCAACTATAAATTTAATATATATGTCAGTAATTTTTATAACTCATATCACTCCAAAGCAGTAAAATAAAGTCATGTTAAAATTATTTTGCAAAATAGAGTGCGTATAAACATATATTTATATACATGTGTGTGTATTAATATTAAATATTAGAGCAACCAATTGATATTTAAAGTTATTTGTATGGGATTTAAAACTATAGGAGAGTGCAAGTTGCGGCTGTTCATCAAGAAATAGAGGATGCAGGGAGAAGGTGAATTTGAGTCTTGTTGCGATCATCCATGAACGTCTCCTGTGGAAAATAACGAAAATTTCGGTATTTATTTTATAAGAGCTTATAATTAAAACACGTAGTCTATAGGTTTTAGCTACTTTGATAAAAGTGTCATAGCCTTTTAGATGCGTTCAATAAAATTCAGAGTTAACAAAAACTATCAAGGAATCAAGGAGTGTGTGTTGTTTCTAGTAGGGGTAAATGTTGCTACTTACGGTACTGGGTTCAGCGGCCTACGAACAGCCTACCCTGAGTGTTCTCTAGTCGCGAGTTCACTGGGTAGCAGATCGTACACCATGTCCGTCTCCAGAACATGGCGCAGCCAGTGGCAGACAGTAAGCATCTCCACGTCTACTCGCCTGTGTGTACTCGGCTGCTGTGTTGTCTGCCCACCAAGCTGCGAGGCTCGGCCGTCAAGAGTGTATGGACGAGTCCGCGANGTGTACTCGGCTGCTGTGTTGTCTGCCCACCAAGCTGCGAGGCTCGGCCGTCAAGAGTGTATGGACGAGTCCGCGATGAACAGCCCGGCGTCGTGTGCGGCTAATTGGGAACAACGTGCCCCCGGGCTAATTAGTGTGTGCCGCGAGAGAAGTGCCAGAGCAGCAGGTGTGTAAAGCAGGCCGCAAGTAGCGCGGAGTTAGTGCTGCGATATGTGCACGTATGTGAGCTGCCTGTGTTTGTGGAGTTGCCGGTGATCTGNGTCAACGCTCCACCAGCAGCCTTCCAAGTGCAAAATGATTTATTGCAATATTTAAAACAATGTTGTACGTCATTTTAAGTTAAAGCTTTTTTTAAAATTACGCTAGGGGCTATAAAGTAATAGAACAAACAAAATATTTTATTGCCGTTTGTTTTTCAAAGGTGGTTAATTTATTTTTCGACGTTTATCAACTATTTTCCATCGAATCACGGACATCCCATGCCGAGGTTACCAAATTCTGTGCGGCCTTCTCAGGCACATAAGTGGTTTCTGACATGGGCGTGTATGCCGTAACGATCGTAAGTTCTGGACCCCAACTATAGTTATATGGATCCGCACTGGAATTACGATGTCTAGCGTTGACCCCCGAATCATTGTTATACTGGAATTCCTTCATTACTGTAACTTTAGTATCATTTCATAAAACAGCAGTTGAGTTCTGTTTATTTTTACTTTAAAGTTAATATCTAACATATTTTAAGGAATGCATTCGAGATAAGCGAGTATCTCTAGACTGTATAGGCTGTGGATTACAATGCTATGAACATCTAAAGGCTGTTCACGATAAAGCCCTGCTAATTTTCTACTATCAGCCCGTTGGTTGCATTTATTTCCTTGTACCTATCAAAATAAACGTGTCTTTCAGCTGGAGTTCAAATCAGCTGGCTCATGTANTGGTTGCATTTATTTCCTTGTACCTATCAAAATAAACGTGTCTTTCAGCTGGAGTTCAAATCAGCTGGCTCATGTACCCACTGCATACTCATTAAATAAACAACGAAAAGTAGTACATATTATAATCAGCACTATAAATACGTAAATGTTTATTTCAGTAAAATTGGTTTGTGAATAATGACGGATGTNGTACATATTATAATCAGCACTATAAATACGTAAATGTTTATTTCAGTAAAATTGGTTTGTGAATAATGACGGATGTTCACGATTATTTTTCTATTTATATGTGAAGTGATGACTTTATATGTGGCCAATATTTCCGGGGTCATAAAAAAATGTGTTTGGTTGTCAACCACATTTTCTTTGCTATAGCAAAAGAGTTAAACATATTTTTTTCCAAGGTATAAACACAGCGTCAAGACGTTTCGAACATTGCCATTTAAAAGNAGCAAAAGAGTTAAACATATTTTTTTCCAAGGTATAAACACAGCGTCAAGACGTTTCGAACATTGCCATTTAAAAGTCTGAAAAGCTGAAACAGTAGCTTTTTTTTTTTACAGAAATGCCATACTCATAAGAAAGGAGCGCTTTTGTATAATACGGTATATTTATTCCTTCATNCTTTTTTTTTTTACAGAAATGCCATACTCATAAGAAAGGAGCGCTTTTGTATAATACGGTATATTTATTCCTTCATACAGAAGACAACGTGCTTTAAACAATCGTTAAATGTCACAAGAAATTATGTTTAACAACATGTACGAATATAAGTACAATGCATGAAAACCTAAAAAAGCAATATTTTAATACAAAACTACGTACAAGCAAATGGCGGCCATTGCTATGAAAACAATTGTAATGACGTCATGAAAATAAATAGCTTAACACGACTGGTTCAGATATTTGCAGCATACTTCGGCAGTAATATTTGTCACGCGAAGGAAGTTTAGTGAAAATTCGTCCAGACACACCGTTTTAAAGCACATAACACTAACGTTTCGCTTATAAAATTTAAACGTATGAGTATAACTTCACCTTAATAAGAAAAACCTAATACTAGACTGAAGCAGCCAACTTTGGGACAATGGCGTCATGCGTCGGAGCTCAGATCTGTTCATGCTCTGTCATTCCAGTAGGCCGTTGGCAATCTTAACCACCATGTTAATTGTCAGTGACCTTCACCGTGACCTTCGACCTAGACCGGTAACCTTAAACTTGAGAAAGCCACAAATTCCCAAAATACCTAAGAAAATATTTACAAATTATTTAAAAATTATTTAAAAATTAATATTAAATATTATTAACAAGAATTATTAAAAAATAATTATTGATAAACTTACTATTGTGGAGGTTCCCCAGTACCACGTGTAGCAGACGACTAACCCACCTCCAATCGATCAAATTGTCTTAACATTGCCCTCCCTTACCAATGTCTCTCATTAGTTAATTAGTCGGCAGGCATCCACCCCCTCACCGTTACTCATTCTAACGTATGCAACATCTTGTTTTTTCCGTATGTCATTTGTTTATACATTGCTGGAGGCAGATATCTTGGATTTCGTATGTTTACTATTACATTACCTAGGCAAGCTGTCGACTTAGACACCAGGTGTTTAGAGATATGTGGTAATGTTTTATATTTATACTTATAAATATATATACATATATATAGGTGGTGCTGTTGGCAATCCCCATAATTCCAAATCAATACACAAGGTCTGAAGTCAACTCTGACCATCAGCCAGCTTGGTTACGGTAGCCATATTGAATCCAAGAGACATTTATTATGATTCTGACCTTGACCCTGGCGACCTTGGACCTTAAACGCAAAATAATTGCAAAAATTATAGAAATTCCCAAATCATTCTAAAAAAACTCCTTAAAATTAATTTTAAAACATTAACAGATTATAAAAAAAATATAAAACATTTTATTTAAAATTTATAAAAAGTTTATTTTAAATTTATGAACACTTTATTTAAAAATTTGCATTTACTGACGTTCCCTCAACACCATGTCCAGTAGACGACTGACCCTCGTCAATGTTTCTAATTGGTAAATTAGTCGGTTCCCCTCCATTTTCTTGAGTTCGATTCACCTCCCGACAGAGTTTTTTATTGGTTGATTTTTCACGCTCGTTCGACCNGACAGAGTTTTTTATTTGTTGATTTTTCACGCTCGTTCGACCCGCCACCAATGTTTCTCATCGTATAAGCATTACCCACCCCTTACCCCTTCCCCGGTGATCATTCTGTTGAATGCATCCCACCCACTCTAGCAGTTTTTCGTTTGTCATTTGTTTACTTTTTCATCACCAAGTGATGCTAGTGTTTTAAATATGGATTTCACCGCCAGAGAAGCTAACGATTTAGCTACAATGTTGGTTGTTGCTGACCTTGACCATAGTCCATACAATTGTCCATTACAAGCTGGTCACAGCAGCGATCCATCCCGANCCGCCACCAATGTTTCTCATCGTATAAGCATTACCCACCCCTTACCCCTTCCCCGGTGATCATTCTGTTGAATGCACCCCACCCACTCTAGCAGTTTTTCGTTTGTCATTTGTTTACTTTTTCATCACCAAGTGATGCTAGTGTTTTAAATATGGATTTCACCGCCAGAGAAGCTAACGATTTAGCTACAATTTTGGTTGTTGCTGACCTTGACCATAGTCCATACAATTGTCCATTACAAGCTGGTCACAGCATGGATCCATCCCGANTTTGGTTGTTGCTGACCTTGACCATAGTCCATACAATTGTCCATTACAAGCTGGTCACAGCATGGATCCATCCCGATTAGCCAGACTAGCCAACGATTCGCTCCACTCAAGACTGGTTCCTGGCGAGACTGACTGAGCACAAGACTAGTTCCTGACGAGACCAGTTCCTGCAAAACTGGCAATATCAACCGACAAGACCAAACTTCCATACCACCAACCTAAACAAACGATGATGGACAATTCCGATAAAAAGTCTGTAATAAGAGTCTCGTAGTTAACATCTTCGCACAAATTCTTAGCAAAATTTTTGCAAAACATTTCTACCACAGCTGACCATAACAAAGGGTCTTACTAACTTTCCAAGCCAACTGAGCAGGCTAACCAACTATTTGCGAAACATTCCTCAAAAATGTACCCCATTTTTTATATGAATAAATTCTTCGTCCTATTAGTTGTCGAGATTTCCTATCTCCATTTGAGACATGGCTGCGACTTAAAAAGTTGTCAGCAAATAAATGCGCCGTTACTCCTTTGCAATCCTCCAGTTATTATCGCTTTACAACAGGGGGGGGGGACTGATTGAACTCTTGCACAGGCAACACGTGAGATACATGTTATCTCAGCTACCGTGATATTTGCTGCGCTAGATGCCGTAATCCCAGTTCCCTACACATCGATTGATTGTTTTCTGTGCAATAAAATTTAATTGCATGTACTAAACGTGTCTGGTAGCGAACTTCGCATTCGACAGGTAGTTGGTTCGGTGCTGGTCGCCAAGGTTGCAAATAGGTGGTTTTCTCTTGCTAGTTCCTTTTTCCCCATGTNCAGGTAGTTGGTTCGGTGCTGGTCGCCAAGGTTGCAAATAGGTGGTTTTCTCTTGCTAGTTCCTTTTTCCCCATGTGCATATATACGAAACATGTCAAAACAAAGCCTTAATTCGAAACATCACACCCTCGACTATAAGATTAATATTCTTACATAGTGGTTTGCAGCCCTCCTTAGAAGGTGCATAGACACAACACAAGAGGCAAACACTCTTGGTAGCCCCCAACGACCGCTCAAGGGCGAGGTGTCACGTGGATCGACGTTTCGGCAAACAAGCTGTGGAAAACGTTCAAACACAGAAGGCCGAGAAGTTTCCCCTAAGCCCCCCAATTAAGCAAAACACCAATAGTTGGGGAAAAAATCGATGGCGTACAAATTAACCTGAAATATGCTGAGAGGAGAAATAACACATAAAAGATTACTTATATATCCTCNCAGGTAGTTGGTTCGGTGCTGGTCGCCAAGGTTGCAAATAGGTGGTTTTCTCTTGCTAGTTCCTTTTTCCCCATGTACATATATACGAAACATGTCAAAACAAAGCCTTAATTCGAAACATCACACCCTCGACTATAAGATTAATATTCTTACATAGTGGTTTGCAGCCCTCCTTAGAAGGTGCATAGACACAACACAAGAGGCAAACACTCTTGGTAGCCCCCAACGACCGCTCAAGGGCGAAGTGTCACGTGGATCGACGTTTCGGCAAACAAGCTGTGGAAAACGTTCAAACACAGAAGGCCGAGAAGTTTCCCCTAAGCCCCCCCATTAAGCAAAACACCAATAGTTGGGGAAACAATCGATGGCGTACAAATTAACCTGAAATATGCTGAGAGGAGAAATAACACATAAAAGATTACTTATATATCCTCGTTTATTTCATTATTTACCTTATTTAGTTCAGGTTAGCTTCAAACGTGGTGCGAGTATTTTTTTTTTTTAGTCTTTTGAAAACAAAAGCACCATTATAAATTTTAAACATTAAGATGTTGACAAAAAGGCACATGATTAAAATTAAAAAAAAAAAACGAAAGAAATATTTCATGTGCAAATCTTACTGACACGGTTTCAATAAAGGTTCTTTTTTTTTAGCTGTGAGTGCTAAATTTTGCAATCTATGTTTAACATCATTTTGATTTCCAAAAATTCCTTGTTATCGAAGTTTTACAATGCAGTCAGTTTTGAGTCCACGGGNTTATCGAAGTTTTACAATGCAGTAAGTTTTGAGTCCACGGGCAGATTAAAAATAACACGTTTTAATTAGTCTATGTGTTAATTTTTTATGAGAGATGTTTCATCGGCCGATACATGTTATGCATACACAAATGTTGTCTTATCTGTGTGCGACGTAACAAGGAGTTGAGCAGCCGTAGTATAGAGATGAGCCTCGAAGCGTCAACATCACCGGCGTCCACAAACGAGTTACGTGCACAGGAACCGCATCACATAAAGTGTACACAGCTGCGAAGTGCTAAACCAAGATACACAAAATATATCGTTGAAAAATAATAATATGTGCTCAACGCGACCGAAAAAAATTCAAGTAAAAACCATCCTACTTGTAGCGAATCAACTCATGATTGCAACTGATTTATCAGCAACAAGAAAAAGTACCGTAAATCACGCCATATAGAAGGTCGAAGAAGAAAAATAACTTAAAAATAATGTGATGGAACACTCGTTCCAGGTTGTCATCTCAATAGTATCAATATGTTAACCTCAATTTATCACACACNACATAAAGTGTACACAGCTGCGAAGTGCTAAACCAAGATACACAAAATATATCGTTGAAAAATAATAATATGTGCTAAACGCGACCGAAAAAAAATTCAAGTAAAAACCATCCTACTTGTAGCGAATCAACTCATGATTGCAACTGATTTATCAGCAACAAGAAAAAGTACCGTAAATCACGCCATATAGAAGGTCGAAGAAGAAAAATAACTTAATAATAATGTGATGGAACACTCGTTCCAGGTTGTCATCTCAATAGTATCAATATGTTAACCTCAATTTATCACACACNTAATAATGTGATGGAACACTCGTTCCAGGTTGTCATCTCAATAGTATCAATATGTTA
The DNA here is from genome assembly GCA_002778355.1 of Clitarchus hookeri. Classification (NCBI taxonomy): domain Eukaryota; kingdom Metazoa; phylum Arthropoda; class Insecta; order Phasmatodea; family Phasmatidae; genus Clitarchus; species Clitarchus hookeri. Next base: position 16,734 of record NQII01008641.1, on the reverse strand, counting down.
ACCTCAATTTATCACACACATGTTTAGGGAGAGTCATAAACAAATTAATGATTACTATAACAGTAAACGTTTGTAACACAAATAAAACGAACGAGTGAACGGTGGAGTTGGGGAAGAGCAAACTTTGCCACAAAATGTCCCAAAGGACACAAAAAGGATAAAAAGTAAATTATGCCAAGCAAAATGCCACACTAGCCTATATCGCATAAATTGATATCATTATAATATAACAATATCCGTGTTAATAAAATGTTACAATTAAGAGACTAGAATGTTTTGAGCTGCACGTGGACCTGGGTATCAGAGTTTTGACACATTGGTACTCTATCATCAAGGACATAATTTAAATAAAGTGTAGGTTTCAGTTAACGTTTCAGTTGAATCACAACATAGAAAAAGTGTTGCGTTATTCCGATAGAACAGATGCAATTAAACAAACACATATGTTTACGCCGAACAGCTGTCAAACTTGCTAGAAAGTTTAGCTCATTCTCCGAGTGTTTCAGGCCGTTTTACCTCGCAATTATACACTCACGATTCGCAGCTGGAGTCCTTCAGTTAACTTATCTTTTTTTTATTCCTACGAATGATTTTCTGCCATCCTCATCGCCTTAGACACTATACAGAATGATTCTTAAATCATGGGACAAACATTGAGGGGTGGTAGAGCTCACTAAAACCAACAATTATTATATAGGAATATATGGGCGGANCATGGGACAAACATTGAGGGGTGGTAGAGCTCACTAAAACCAACAATTATTATATAGGAATATATGGGCGGAAGTTACGCGTTGAGGCACAAACACAAAAACATAACACTGACGCTAAATCGCCACTGTGGAAGACAGTGTGGCTTATAGTGTCGTGGTTAATGTCCCCAGGCACAGACTATAATGTGCTTGGAGGTTGAGGGTATTGTAATAATGAAGCCTTTTACTGTTTCATTTGTTAAGGACGAATATATTGTCNAATTATTATAAACATTGCTGTAAAAAGGCATTTAGCGGCGACGTTGTAAATAAACAATGTGTTGCATTTCATGTGTTATTTTTGTGTTTGTGCCTCAACGCGTCACTCCCACCCATATATTCCTATATAATAATTGTTTGTTTTAGTGAGCTCTACCACCCCTCGATGTTTGTCCCATTATTTTAGAATCACCCGGTAGTCACGCAGTGAGAGTGCTTTCCTTTTTCACGGGAATGTTTCGCGAGTACAGTTATCTCAGCGTTTTTCATATTTCTTCGCTGATTATCGGCAATTTTCTCCGTGCCCAATAAAAATGACAAATTAATTCTGACTGATTTCGTTAAACATGAAGTGTTCTCAGTACGAAACCNTTCTCCGTGCCCAATAAAAATGACAAATTAATTCTGACTGATTTCGTTAAACATGAAGTGTTCTCAGTACGAAACCGGGCACTGAAAAAATTACTTATCAAAAGACACTGTAATTTACAATGGATTTATCTTTGTCACCACAGGCTATAACTTACCGGCCCAATTCATAAAACCAGCAGGTATCCACATGGGGTGGATCCCAGGCGGCTCATTAGCAAGTAAAATTTTGTACGTGCGAAACATTACTCTTTCACTGGTCGTTTAAAGGGCCTGAAATAACAGCACGCCAGATTAATAAATTGTTTAATTACGCCCACTCCGAAATCATTCAATGGCAATGATATCTCCGCAAATTTTCTGCGAAACTAAACGCATTTTAAAAACCACATTAGCGTTTTCAAAGTTTATGTTAGTCCAGCNTAAAAACCACATTAGCGTTTTCAAAGTTTATGTTAGTCCAGCACTCCGCAAACAATATTTGAAATTGGCTTTAAAAAAATGTGGCACTTTAATAACGAATTAATTTCTATTTAGACGCAAAGCTTGTTCGAGAGTTTTCCAGTGAAGAATATTTGTNTTTAATTACGCCCACTCCGAAATCATTCAATGGCAATGATATCTCCGCAAATTTTCTGCGAAACTAAACGCATTTTCAAAACCACATTAGCGTTTTCAAAGTTTATGTTAGTCCAGCACTCCGCAAACAATATTTGAAATTGGCTTTAAAAAAATATGGCACTTTAATAACGAATTAATTTCTATTTAGACGCAAAGCTTGTTCGAGAGTTTTCCGGTGAAGAATATTTGTTTTATTAAATTAGATATTGTATGTAGGCCGTGGATGGACGATTATTGCTAAATAGTTTATTCAGTGATAAATAGATTTACTCGGAGAGCGTGGGAGTCTGTTGCAGCTTCACAGTCATTTATTAGGTTCTTGGTTTTACTGACGAAGTCCTGCAAAACGTATTCTTTCACACTTTAAAATTACGGAGAGAGTTTAAGCAAATAACATCGGGTATTATCTCCTCGACCAGCGTGAACGTTCTCGTGCAGCAGGTCGTAGGTTTAGTCCCTGCTTGCACTCTAAAACCGAAAAAGTCAAAACTGCTCCAAAAATCGGTGAATTTAAATTCATATGTGTTGAAACAGGTAAAATTCTGCTGATTAGTTTAGTTGCTGGTATTCACTGGCATAGGCACTTCACGATAAAGTGAGCCCTTTTTGAAGCACTCTCATTTGGAATAATAGACAATAAATATACTTTATTGCAGTCTTAGGCGTAAACTTTCTAGTCAGCCAAATTATATACGATATGTTTATTACTTACATGGCAATATTTATTTTTAAAAGTGGTGGAAATATATAAAAAAATAGATGGTAGGAAAAAAGTAACTAGGGCCTCAAAAGTGCTCACTTTACATTTCCATTTTACCACTGATCCCTTGTTACCTACATTGACCTGGCCCTACAACGTCAGCGCTTTACACTTATTCTTCTCCTATAAGCAACACCTCATTAACTGAAATTTCTGAAAAACTATTTTATTTGAGTGTAATCACTGATTATGATTTAGAGTGTGCAACAACAACGGCGAATCCTACAAAGGAGTTTTTCTTTCAATTTCAGGGAAATTCTTTTCCTTCCAGTACGAGAGAAATTGTAACATTTAAAAAAGAAAGATTTTAATATTATGTTCTCAGTGTTAATGAGATTTGCACATTTTTTTTTTCAGTTGGAGGATAGATCTAATGTTGGGTGTACACATTTTATAAAGCATAAGATAGATACGGGAGAGACCAGACCAGTTAAACAGAATCCATATAGGGTACCTAATGTTTTGAAACCTGTTATACAGGAAAAGTAAATTAAATGCCGAAAAAGGGCATAATATCGGAAAGTAAGTCACTCTGGAAATTTCCTGTGGGCATTGTGAAAAAAAAAATTAGGATAACTCATTCAAAATAAGGTTTTTCATTGATTGTCGCCAACTCAACTCAGTTACACGTAAGGTTCCTTATCCATTACCTAATATCACTGATAAGATAGATTCATTGATAGGCGCAAAATTTTTTTCCATGCTCGATTTAGCGAGTGATTATTTTTAGATAGAGCTAGAAGATAATTATAGGGAGAAGATTAGTTTTGCAAATTTCATGGGAATGTTTGAGTTCAATATACTTCCTTTTGGCTTGTGTAATGCTCCTGCCACATTTGAGAGGTGGATGGAAAATTATGTTTTGGTAAGACAACCATGTGCTCAGTGTCTTTTATTCTTGATGCTATTGTCATATTCAGTATCACAGTGGAAGAGCATGCTAAATGGTTGACCAATGTATTGAAAAGGTTAGAGGATGCTAACTAGAATATACAACCCTGTAAGTGTTATTTTGTACACGACAGTGTAGAGTATTTGGGCCATGCGGTAAGCTCCAAAGGGGTAGAACCGGACCCTAAAAACATAAAGGCAATTTAGGATTTCTCCTGACCAAATAATGTCACTAAAGGTCGCCCTGTAGTAAGATTATTCTCATATTATAGAAAGTCCGTGACCACTAACAAAATTAACCAAGAAAGATCACATTTCCAATGGGAGATGATCAGGAAAACTTTTTTTAAGAATTGAAAGAGAAATTAATTTAATATCCAATCCTTCCATATCCGGACTTTTCAAAACAATTTATAGTTAGCACAAATGCTTTTGGTTATGCTATAGGGGCAGTTATGTCTAAAATAAGGAATGGGCAAGAAAGACCAATCGCGAACGCTAGTAGACAGTTAAATACTGCTGAGCGAAATTATAGTACTGTAGAACATGAACTTTGTGCGTTAATGTTTTCGGTACAATATTTAAGGTTCTAATTGTTTAGTCGAAAGTTTACAGTTAAGACTGATCATGTTGTACTCAGATGACTCTTGAATCTGAAAGACTCAGGTAAGACACTGACGAGGTGCGTAATTAAGTTGTCCGAGTACGATTACGACATAGTACGTAAGCCAGGAAAGAAGCATTCAAATACCAATTGTTTGTCTCGAAAGGTTAAGGTCGACTGAAGTAATATAAAAAATGAGCATAGTAATGATGAGACATGTCAGAAATTATTTGCAGACAAGTCTCAACACAATATTTGCACTGATACAAGAATCATTCTAAGTAAACGGAAGGATGACAAAATTTTGATAGTAGTCCTCGATCATTAGTGAAAGATGTAATTAGTCCATTCTCTGAACACCAAGGAGTCAAACGTACACAAAGTTTGTTAAAACTAATGTACTGGTGGCCGACATTATGTAAAGACGTTGAAGAGTTTATTACTGCATGTCATGAATGCATTGCAAGAAAAAGGTTAAAATCAGTAAAGACTCCACAAGGAATTTTACCAAAAGTGACAGCCCCATTTCAGTTAGTTTCGCTAGACATTCTTGGTCCTTTACCAAGAAGTGAACAAGGAAACAAGTATGTTTTGACTTTTATTGATTACTTTACACGCAATTGTGAAGCAACACCATTAGCTTATCAGACTGCAGAAACCGTAGCGAAACATTTCGTACAAGTAGTTCTGAAGCACGGTTGTCCTGAAAGTTTGCTCACAGATCAAGGCCAAATTTTTTTTTTCTAAATTCATGTTAGAGACGTGTAAATTTTTGAGAATTAAAAGCTACGAACCACGTAGTTTCGATCTCAATGTAATGGATATGATGAAAGACTACATAGAACGTTGGAAGATATGTTTTCTCAATTCGTTAACAAATGTAGAAGTGATTGGGAGAATAATTTACCTTATATTGTTCATGCTTACAGATCTGCTCCACATTCAGTGACTGGGTATTGTCCTCATTATTTATTGTATGGTAAAGAAATCAGGTTACCACCTTTGGATGACCTTAGTTGTCACACTGCGTCAGCGGAGGGTGGTTTCACCGTAACTGTTCATGTAGATATATAAAGTAGAAAGTTAAGAGAGGCCCATGATATCGCCAGGAAATAAATGAACATACTGCTAGGAAACAAAAATAGCTCTATGATAAGAAGGCTAGACCGCCTACAATTAAAGTAAATGGCTATGTGTACTTGTATACTCCTAGTGTAAAAAAAGGCCACAGTTGACAAGTTTCATAAGTTTTCGTCTGGATCTTATAAGGTTGAGTGACATCACGCATGGTGTATCATTGCATAATATGAAAGTTATTGTTCAAAGCGACAGACTGGAACTGTTGAAGGGAAGTGTAACACGGAACCAAGTAGTCCACGTCGATGATGGCCATGATAAGACAAAACAGTTAGAAGTGTGTGTTGATAGTGAAAATGTAAGTAATGATGACTTCGGTAAGTTTCAAGGCCCGTATAATTTATATTATGATTAAGATAATAAAAGAGGAAAGTTCATTAGGTCCATTATCTCATCCGGTTACAGAGGAACTATGAGAGATTGTAGAAGTGGAAATGTAAAATCCAGTTGACGAAGGTTTACATTCTAGCAGTAGCAATAGTGATGCCGATGAAGCAAATTATGTGTGCAAACCATCAAAATATCATATAAATTAAATTAAGGGCGGCGGAAGTGAACCTTTAATTCGGTATAGGTTACGTTAAAATACAAGAAATAATTTAAGTGAGGAGGCAGATGGAAATAATGATGACTCGTCTAGTATTTTATACGATTGTGAGGGACTATGAAATTCGTAGACAGTTATGTTAAGCCAATTAATTGTTAGGGTTGGTGTTTTGCATTGCAGATCACACTGTAGCAACCGGCATGATACTGATATAAGAGGATGTTGTTTTGCTATCTGAGGACAAATGGACAATTGTTCCAGAAATTCCTGTTAAGGAATTAAAAGACGTGGTTGATGAATTAACAAAAGGCATTTCAGTAGAATTGCAGATACTAATATTCCTTTGAGAATCAATCACAGGATCGCATGGCGTGATTTTAATATTCCGTTTATTGAAAGCAATATTGTTCAAAAGTTAATTAATAAGTTACATTAAGAAATCGCAAGTTTATTGCTCATACTTCCGAGCTCTTCTAGTCGAGAAAAGAGAGGGTTGATTGACGTAGGAGGTGAAGTTTAGATATTTTTATTTGGGACATTAACGACTAATGATTACATTCATATTGATCAGGTTACTAAGGAATCGGAAGTTAGGCAGGCAAATTTAATCCATGTAACAGACGACTAATTAACTTTTATAAAGGGACTTAGAAGTAAGGTTGAGAATAAACACACAATCTATAGATAAATTAACGGAGACGTTGGAAGAAAAAAAATTTAATATCATTCGAGAAATTCATGAAGACGTAAAGTATTTCGGACAAATGTTTAAAATAAATGAGGTTGTAATACAACTATACGAACATAGTTAGATATATAATTGCAGCTGGTAAATAACCAACATCCCTGCTTTCACCACGTAAATTGAGTGAGACTCTCAAGGGGATAGCTCTTAAATTACCGGGAGATAAAACATTGGTTGCAGATACTGAACTGGACCAGGTATATAATTATTATGAACTAACGAGTGTTCATGATATTGCGAAAAGAGAAAGTATTCAATTATTAATAAAATTCCTATTGAAATCTAACAATATATATTTTGAAATTTACAGAGCCTATCCTTCCCAGTTTTTGAAGCAAAGCTTGGAATATACATTAGAGTTTTTCCGAACAATACATACTTTGCTTTGTCTGAAGATGGACAGTTCTATGCTTTGTTGTCATACTCTGATAAGAGCGAATGCAAAGGTGGAAACTATATAGTCTGTCTAACAAATGCCCCTACATTTTAAGTAAAAGAACCCAATTTTCTAGCTAGTTTAGTGTTGAAACAAAGTAATCATGATCATACCTTGTGTCAACGAGAGATAATGAGTAAAAAAATTCACGCTAGTGTTCGTATGATCCTTGGATGGCACAAGTTGGATCTACTCAGTGTCCGAGAAAATGAAAATAACTAAACTTTGTCAGAATAATACCGATGGTAATCATACGGCGGAAGAGTGGATCTCGGCGCAGAGAGTCTTGTTCCTGATAAACAGTTGTATGCTCATTAGTGAAAAAGTTCAGTTACTTCCTCGCAGCAATAAAGTAATGCACAGGAAATTTGATGTAGAAGAGTCATTGCTAATTCCAAAGGAAAATGATTTAATTAACTCAACTTTGAATGAATTCAAAGTTGACTTGTCTAATATAACTAATGAAAATGGTAATGTTGAGTTGCACCTGTTAATAACTAAACTTAAACAAGTGACGATTCAAGATACACTCCATGCTGAAGTTGCGCATGGTGCATCAACCATGCTTTTTGTTGTCATCAGCGGAGGCGTTGTCATTGTCCTCTTGTGTCTGAGCTGGCATGTGAGAGGGCTGGAGACCAGGTGACTGTATGCAGTCCCATTCCGTCGGCGAGCTGCCGGGAAGGCAATTCCTAACTCGAAGGAGAAAGAAGGTATCGAGGAGATGTACTCGGCCCCTGATCAATGTCATGAACACCCTACTCCGGAGGAATCTGTAGTGAACACTATGTGTCTAGCAACACGATGGTGCAGCGATGTGGTTAGTGATTGCGAATTAGTGAGTGCGAAAGCAGAGTATAGTGTGTGTTTAAAATATTATTATTTGCTGTATTAACTTCTGCAAGATTCAAAGTTAATTAACAGTGGATGCAAAACATTTATTTGATTTTATGATTAATAAAACTTTAGAGAATCAATATTTTGTTCTGAAAATAATAATATGATCATGAATGGCATAATTATCAACAGATTGTATTGGTTACTTTGCAAATAATTGCTCATGTCAGATGTCAATTGTATAATGAACTGAAGTTGTGATCTTTTATATTCTTTTTTCATTTTTTGAAAAAAAAATTCATAATTAATATGTATTCTTTTGCCAATTATCATATAAGTATTTTAATTAACATTTAATGTTTCCAATCTTGTTGTATTATTGTTGCATTCTTTGTGTAAAACAATTGAAAACATATAATGAAAATGGTGAACTAATATTTTGATATTCCATACATTAAATATAGACACACAGAAGAGGGAGATACCAAACATTAATCACAGTACAGAATTAATGTGATTAGTTAATTTACATAATTTTATATGTTTATGTAAACTCATAAATTCCATACTCATTGTGTATGAGTATATACTCGTACAATTTTATGTACCTTTGTATGACTTTGCTGTAACTTGTTAAATTTCATAACAGACTGATGAAAGCTGACTTGGTATGCAATATCCCCTATTGGTTTTTTATCGAATATTGAAATTCTCGCGAGGTAACGTAAATTTCATTCCCATTTCCTTTTGTTCTCTTTCTTGATTGAAGACTTTTCCAATACATCAAGAGAGAAGGGGCCATGCCATGCCTTACTGCTCCAACTTCCGACAGCGTACAGAGCTCCGACGACGGGCTATCGCATCTAGACTTCTGTGGCTGATAGTACCCGCCACTGAGTGGTTTATACTCCTTCGAACTCTATAATCTGACACACATCTCTTTGTCATCCCACCGTGTATGGTTTCTTCTACTTCACTTTGAAAGATTTGCATAAATTTATCTTTTTTTTTTTCAAAAAGGGGGATGATGTGATGACCTGGTATAAATAACTTCACGGCTCTCGTCTCTGCAACAGCGACATTCAGCCTGTATGTGGCCGCTATCTTAGAGCCCTGTGGTCGGCCAGCGAGACACTTATGGCGGCAGCGCCGTGATAGCAACACACTTGCGGCAGCAGCGCCATGATATAGCATAATTTCACGCTATGTCTTTCCTGTTGTATCATCTGCATACGCGTCCTGATTTTCCATGTTATTTTCTCTCCCCGTGATAACATTTTCCTGTGTGACCAACATTTTCCCAATAACAAGGCCATGCACACCAGCCAAGCCCTGCACGACTTCTGGCTGTCTTGACAAGATGGCGGACGGACAACACCCTGGCCAACGCCTTGACCACTACCATGGTGGTACTCGGTAGACTGGAGGGAGAGATTCCCCACCACTTGGAAGATTCAATATTATAACTGGCACAGCCTGTGAGCGTTATTCCTGCTTCAGAATTCGAAGGGACTTCTTCTGGAGGACTTCAGCTGCTCCTGGGACGACCGATGACCTGCGACCAGAGACCAGACCGTCCACGGCTTCGAAATGAAACGGTTTTCATTAATAATTCTAACTCTTGCGACCAGGTCAGCTTGTGAAAATAAGTAACATTGTAAATACTTGTGCCAAAGAGTCAATTAAAGTTGTGCTATTGATATCCTTGATTATGATATTTATTCACGTTTGTTAACATTATTTCATTTTTACTCTCAGCCGCTCGGGGTAACAACACTACTTAACCTCTGAGATTAGCGCTTTGCTAATTTGTAGGGCCAGTGACTTTTCGCGTATTAATCGCAGCACACGATAGACTTCAATACTAGATAAACACCTCAGCTGTTGTTATACCTGCATTGGCTGCTGGTTCCGTGTCNTAGCACACGATAGACTTCAATACTAGATAAACACCTCAGCTGTTGTTATACCTGCATTGGCTGCTGGTTCCGTGTCCGTCTTTGACCAAGTCACTCAGGACTAAGTAACTCCGATACTGAACCTTCGTGATTCGTGCGCAAACGGTTAACACGGGCCAGGCCATTTTTTAGCCAATCAAAGAAGCGGGACGACCCTACAGTGCTTTGGACTGTATCTTGTCTCGAAATCTTTTAGCGAAATATCACTTCCCCTACTAATTTCGCATGCTGTGGGGGAAAACCAATCAATGACAAGAGTTGAGAGATCGGGTGGGCGAATTGCTTTTGGCAAAGTCTGACGATCGAAACATCTTGCAACAGAAGTGGCATTCAATAAACANGATCGGGTGGGCGAATTGCTTTTGGCAAAGTCTGACGATCGAAACATCTTGCAACAGAAGTGGCATTCAATAAACACGTGACTTGCTCTTGTATAGTACGTATGTAGTCTAGCTCAGTGGTGAAATACAGGAAAACAGCGGGAGACCGGCGGCGGCCACAGAAGCTCGCTGCAGATCACCGGCAACTCCACAAACACAGGCAGCTCACATACGTGCACATATCGCAGCACTAACTCCGCGCTACTTGCGGCCTGCTTTACACACCTGCTGCTCTGGCACTTCTCTCGCGGCACACACTAATTAGCCCGGGGGCACGTTGTTCCCAATTAGCCGCACACGACGCCGGGCTGTTCATCGCGGACTCGTCCATACACTCTTGACGGCCGAGCCTCGCAGCTTGGTGGGCAGACAACACAGCAGCCGAGTACACACAGGCGAGTAGACGTGGAGATGCTTACTGTCTGCCACTGGCTGCGCCATGTTCTGGAGACGGACATGGTGTACGATCTGCTACCCAGTGAACTCGCGACTAGAGAACACTCAGGGTAGGCTGTTCGTAGGCCGCTGAACCCAGTACCGTAAGTAGCAACATTTACCCCTACTAGAAACAACTCACTCCTGCATTCCTTGTCAATTTATCTCAATAATCCTGTACGGACTTGAATTTGTAATGAATGGTTCGCACGTAATGTGTTACGTACAAACAACAAGTTCTTACATGCTTTCTAACTTTAGATAACGTCTTGCTTAAAATTTTTTCTGCAAACGTGTGGAACATATCCTGTCTAACTTTTTAATTAATTTGGGCTCAAAATAAAAAGAGTAAATTTTTCTGGATTGAAAGTTGTGACTTTTTTTTCCAAATCTTTGATACGATGTTACTCCTCAGAAATGTTTGTAATTAATATTTGAAAATAGATCATCACTTTTGATGAAATATACGAAATATAATTAGAAATTAGTATTTTTTTGTCTATGAATATTTTGGTATCTTCCCTGAAAACATAAACGTGGGTGTACGTATGTGTTGGAGGTTGGTGCTGGTGGGTGTTGAAGGGAAAAGAAAAGGGGGGTGGTATGGAATAACTATATAACGGAAAAAGGCTTTTTTTTAATATTGGATTTTAAAGTGTTTAGACAATGCAATATGTGAATAGGCGCGTTGGTAAGAAGTATTTATTCGCTTATTTTCCATAGTGCAGCAATTTTTAGATTTTAGCCGCTGACACAATGTTTCGCGTCTCGTTGCCAGCAATTATGTACGAGAAGTGCCTTGTGTCATTAATTTGGCAAACGTTTCATTGTTTCATAAAATGGACCGTAATTTCCTACCTTAACGTAAAATTGTCGTAAAAGATCTAATAATCGTACGTGAAATTTGACAGCTTAAGAGAAAGTTACTGCAGGAGATGTTAGTATTTTGAAAAGTTTTGGCGAATATGTATTTGAAAAAAAATTTTATACAAATATTTCCGTAGTTTTGTTAGTTGGATTAGCCCATTCCGACCTATTGAGTGATCTTTCTCGCGGATAAGTGATCAGTAAATAATGATAGTGATCATAGTCATACCTGGTTCGTATCACGTTTGCCGAACACACAACGTACATCTCATTGGTTGTGATCACACACGCAAGAAAAAATTTCTAGTTCTCAACACCTGAAAGTGTTAACGTATATTTGGTATAAACATAAAAGTTTAACTGAAGTTTTTGTTAAGTCTTTTATGTCGCGGAATCATGAAACAAATTTTCGTAGTTTTTGTATTAAGGGGATTTGTATTTGCGACGGATATCATCGAGTCAACGTTATGCTCTAACACTAATTTTTCTCTTTAGTGCTGTGTACGATGACAGGTAGTAAAAATCCTCGATTATTTTTTGTCCGCTGGGAGTATCATCTGACAACTCCCACAATTACGTAACTGTAGCACGCTTGATTCATGTTACATGAGGTCACATAGTATATAATTTACTCCCCCAACTCCCGCCCACAAGCCAGCGCCCCATCACGACACACTCGCCACGCACGTATCGATTACCTTCAGCCGACGGACAGATCCGCTGGTTTACACAAGCCGACAATACGTTCAAGTCTAAATTGCGCTGCCGATTGTTTTTTTTTTTTTTACGAGCTACTGTTCAACACTCGCAAATTAAACAATAGCTCTCTCTTTTTTTGCAAGTGATTTTGTTCGCACATTTGTGCGGGGTTTGCTGTGACAATCGAGATTTTTCCATGCTTGGTACGGGTTTATTTAGTCGTCCAATTACTCACCACAATTGTATCTCGCGTATCACACAAATGGAAAAATGCTGGTATCTGATGTTATAACATACGTTGTTAACAAAATAAACTCTGCTTTTAATCAGAACAAACCAGATTACAAACAAATTATTTCACCATAGATCATTAGGAAAAGTTTGTCCAAAATACAACTCACTTCGCGCAGCTAATGAGCTTATGATCTGAACTGTACTCAGTAGGAAATGTCCTTGAATCACACAAAGTAAGTTAATTAAGTAAGAAAACAGCATCTCATACCGCGAACTGCAGCCGTGCACGCCACCAAAATGGCGTCAGTGACCAGAAAAATTTCGGAACTCTGTTCGCCAATCGGCGCCTGGTAACCTGCTTGCCAACCCAACAGCCCAGCAATCAGGAAACACTTCGCAGCATGCAGTAGCCAATAAGACACGAGGCCCTTCCCAGGACCTCTCGTAGCCAACCGTTGAATGAGTGCGCCCAGGAACCACCCCGCTATTTCGCATCTGTGTATCATATATTCTGTGGTGTAATGGTGGAAACGCGGAATACGTATGATTCATTGTTTGTAGTTTAGAAAGTTACTTTGGTTGGCAAACACGACCCGCCAATAACGTTGAGGAAAAAACCTGTTTAGCTTTGGTTCCGTGGCTTCAGCAAAGTGCATAGCTACGGACACGATCTCTGCATACTTGTGCATCAGCTATCTGTTTATTGTTTGCTATCTCAGTTCGTACATCAGGGTTAGTTCGTATAGCTCTCTAACGGTAAATTGAGCACTTTTGAAAGCCGTATTCATGTGTGCACATTCTGTATCAGAATCTGCGTAAATTAAACTGTTTGAGTAGAGCCACAGAGTAGATGAGTACAAATAGACGATACGGCGCAGCGGTTTGTTGGAAGTGAGCGTACCCACTCGCTGATTGGCTGGGAACGAGTTTTGTAACTGATTGGCTACTGCGTGCTGCGGAAGGTTCCTTATTGGCTAAGATGCCGGCTGGCGAGTAGGTTACCAGTCGCGGAATGACGAAAGGCGTTCCAACATGTCGCTGTGCAGCGCTGCCATTTTGTTGACGTTTGGGGCTGGAGTTCACAGAATAAGCGGTTGTTTTACCTCAGAATTATTTACTACTCTAGGGTAGTAGAGCCAACAAGTTTTGATGAAAATAAATCTAATCACATGGTAATCGTCCATTACTTTCCACTGACTGCCCCTAAGTCACCGACTATTAGGACATTTCACTCGTTCGCGAATTACAAAAGATGCCTGTATGTCAGTGATTATGATAATTCCAGAATTATTTTATTGTAGGCAGGCAATAAATCAGGGGACCAGCTCCTTACTCATAATGCGCTTATTAAATATTAAAGTCGAATAGATGGTTGCTCAAGTTTTCATTGCCGATTTTGACAGGAAGGCCAATTTGATAACACCCTTAGATGGTTTAAGACATCCATAAAATCCAAGAGTGAAAGTGTTCCAAAATTTGATTATGTATGCCCTAAAACAAACAATGATGTTGTATGGAACTAAATTAGTAACTGGGTTTTGGTCAATTTGTATAACATGGTGCTGTGTATTTTAACGCAGTATCGAATAACTTATGGATATTAGGAGAATAGCATTACCAGTCATATGTTATTGGCAGTTACCAGTGAACAAGTGGCCTCTGCTTGATGTCGAGGACTGCGAAGTATTAACATTATACTCTACAGGTGATAGCAACGTATATGATTCTGATCTCTAACTATCCTTAAAATGAAGTCGCGAAGTTCTTTAGCCTATAACCTTGCGTGTAATAAAAGCGTTATTTTAATTAAATAGTTTTCTTTCATTAAATGATAAAATATAAAGTATTGTGCTTAACTACTAATTTACTTTACTTCAATACAGGAATTATAAAAAAAAACCTAAAAAACCACAAATCTCCTTATATTTAAAAACAAAAAAAATTATTTTCTTCTCTCGTAAAAAAAAAAAGAAATTTGTCGGATGGAGAACAGATATTTGACGATAGTAATTTGGGACTTAACTTACAATACGCGTTCTTTATTGGCGATATTAACTTACAAAAATTTATTTATTACAGTCACACGAAAGTAATTGCCAGGCAATGCTTAAATACTCTTTTCTTACAATGGCATCCGCTCCATCTCACTGCCTACGAATTATTTAATGATAATTCCCTGTGGCAAAAATTCGTTATTAATATCTCAGATCTGTGTTTCAATAATAAATATGATATTCTCTGTTATTAATTGTTTGTTCTGTGATAACATATAACATCATTTTGCTTTGATATTCTTAGAAGTGGTCCATTAAAGTTTAACTTAATGGTATTAATTTTAAGAGTATAGAAAATTCACTTCATCAATACTGGGTTCATAACATTAAAATGTTAGCATAACATTTCAGACGTACTTACAGGAATTATAACGTCATTTGAATTCGCTATCTATCTATATATATGTATGTATGCGTGTATGTACTTTAGCTACAAAATGTTGTAATAATACCATATAACTATAACAGAGTACTTTAGTGGTAAGTGTTGAAGTAAACTACTAAATAGGTCATTCATCACCTACTATAATTTTTAAAAACGCTAACATCTGTTTTGTTATATGATCTCCCTATTTTTCTGAATTCCTCACTCAAAGAATTGTTTTCAGCCGAACATAGGAGCCGTTCAACTCTCACGGGGAACGAAATCTGATTTAAAAAATGACTCCGTTAATCTTGTGATTCATTTGAAGACAAGTAAGACTTGAAATATGCGTTTTTTCGGCTGTTTTTTTTTGTTGACCTTTGCATATAGGTGTAACCAGAAGTAGCTATTTTGCAAAAATATTTGGGAATGAATTGGGTTTCAACACACTTCAGTTCCGTGTTTTTCTTATGTCCGAGTAAAATATTTTCACGTCTTTAAACAGCCTGGGCGCAGAGCACAGAGGTTTGATATGGTGTAGCGGGATTTAGAATGCCTTAGTCCAGGAAGGAAGTGATGGGCTTCATAGATAAGTGTCCATTAACCATGAGGTAAAAAAAACAGAAGATGCTTGTTTGTACGCACGATCCTGGACCCTACCATATACGCTCAGAGCTTTACGTGAAAAGTCCGTGCACGATTCNATGCTTGTTTGTACGCACGATCCTGGACCCTACCATATACGCTCAGAGCTTTACGTGAAAAGTCCGTGCACGATTCTGAGTCAAAAAGAAACCTACAAAAAATACCAAATGTTACTCTACCAGCCCAAGGACAAAACTGGATATTCACGGTGCTAATTGCTAATGCACAAATAAATAACCGTGGCTCGAGTATGTAGAGGAGAGTCAAGTCTAATCTGTGGATCAGTGAATTCGCAATTTTCATCCAATCCCTGCTAATGAGGTGCTCAGCAATCCCTCNGTCAAGTCTAATCTGTGGATCAGTGAATTCGCAATTTTCATCCAATCCCTGCTAATGAGGTGCTCAGCAATCCCTCATACGAGTCGGACGGTGAATGTAATGTGTTTGTTTTACACTGCACCTGATTTCTTTCTAGTTTACACAGTAGCCGCTAAAACGTAGTTGTAGGGCTGATGACACAGCATACGCGGCGACAGTCAATAGCTAAAGACCCAGGAACNACCCGGGAATTCCACGGGCTGTAGCAGTGTCAGGATAGACTTAGAACTCTTGCACCGTTGTTACGTTGGTTATTGTGCCACTGGCCTCTTGATGCGCCCTGCAGGACTACGAATCAGTAGTACGCATGTAGAAACAAACGAGGCGAATCGTGTACAACCCAGTACGCAAGATTAAGGGTGCATCATGACGTTACCAGCTTATTAACAGATGACAGCATCTGGTGTGTACCCTTATATATAGACACTTCAAGGCTTTTCAACCTCTTCTAGCAAACCTAGTGACGTCACGACCATAGGGCAAACATAGGTGGACAATATGACTGGCAGCTTCGTTAGTTTAGGGATGTGGCACGTTGTATTTTAATTAAAACTCTGGTTTATAGCGTAGTAATACACAATTGTGTTTCATTTATATGTTCCTCGGTATCTTGGAAAATTACTCTTATGGACCAAAGTGCACGTTGTTAAGTTTCCTGACAATAATTTAAATGTAAATACCTTGTTGAACGCTATTTCGGGAGAGAGCTTCGTGACTACAAAGTTTCTCGTGATGTAAGTAGATGTTTATGCTCGTATATTAACTTTCTAGACTTTCATTACAGAAAATAACATTATTATTA